>CAKLIZ010000914.1:9570-43521 GCA_922035795.1 Oreochromis mossambicus | reverse complement strand
CCACTCTTACTAGATTGTATGATGTCATCTCAACAAGAACAAATTACGTTGCTGAATTTCATGTAGATGCTACATGATTTAATTACGTTCACCATAGAAACATGGAATTATTTAGTTCAAATTACAAGTTTGGATCTTGTGCATGTAACAACCACCCAATTTCATTTTTTTGAGTGTGTCCAAAAAAAGAAAATAAAGTATTTCAAAAGAAAAGGAGTTTATAACAATGAATATATAATTTGAATTCATACAATTTAATTCATTCTGGTGTTAAATGTTATGTATCTAGCACCAAATCACAACAGCAGTCACCTAAAGACACTTTATGTTGCTGGGTAAAAACACAACAATAATACAAAGAAAAACCCAACAATTTAATGACCCCATATGAGCTAACATTTAGTGAGAGTGGGAAGGAAAAACTCCCTTTGAAAAGGTAGAAACATCTGGCAGAACCAGGCTCAAGGAGGGACAGCCATCTACTGTGACTGGCTGAGGTTGATGGGAAGGAGACAGGACAACATATACACTGTGGACGAGAGCAAGAGATACATATTAACTAATTAAATGCAGAGACGTGTATAAACAGAGAGCGAGTGAAGAAGAAAAAATTCATATATCATGGGAAGCCCACAGGAGCCTAGGCTTATTGCAGCACAAATAAGGGAAGATTCAGGGTCACCTGATCCACCCTAACTGTATTATTTGTCAAAATGGAAGGTTTTAAGGCTAATCTCAAAAGCTGAGATGGGTGTTTGTCTACTGAATTAATATTGGGAGCTGCAGCCACAGAAGAGAGGCTTGAGAGCTGAAGACTCTGCCTCCTATTCAACCTTAAAATACTATAGGAACCACAAGTATGCCTGCAGTCTGAAAGAGAGAAGCGACCATTTCAAAGGGAGTCAGTGAAGACAAGCAAATATGGGTGAAATATGCTGTCTCCCTGTCATGACTCTCTCAGCAGCATTTTTGATCCAATAATATTGAACAATTTTTGATGCAGCGGATTGAGATGAAACCTGACTCAGTAGGTGGCCCAGGGCAAGAAAATGTTGAAAGTTGTCCCTCAACTATTAAGGATGATTTTTCAGGTATTTTTGAAAACGACATTATATTATTGTATTGTCTGTATTGAATTCAACATAACTTTCCTTTAATTTTTGAGGAATATTACAGTAAATATGGATGAAATGTGGCCCAGAGGAGGAATGGGTTGAAAATTGGACATCAACTATCAAGAATGATTTTTAATGAATTTTTGAAAGTAACATGATTGTATTGACTGTATTGGGCTTGAGCTGTTCTAAAGCAATGTGTGTGCGCGTGTGCATGTGGCAGTGCGCTATCGAGAGGAGAAATATTTTACTGCTATTATTTGCTGCTATCTCTATAATCATCATTACCATTTCATTGTTAATAGTGATGTTGCTTTCACAGATGCATTCAGATGTTCAAATATATGGGTATTATATTAGTCTTTATTACAAGTCCAGCAAGAACCACTTTAAACTGTTGAGTTGAATCTATAATTTTAAAGGCTTTTGAATGTTTTTATATTCTTATACTGAAGTCTTCAGTGGGTGAAGCACTCAAAGAGCAGGGACAGGAAACACGTCTGCAAGGCATGCTTTTGCAGAAGTGAAACTGAAAGCAGACTCTGAATGCAAGTACTGTGAGTAGGATATGAAACTGTATTAAGCTTTTAGTAGAGGCTTTGGATTAAAACATTTATTCAGTAGAGTACACATACATAGTTTTGGTTCGGACATACACGTAACCACACACACACTTAGAGGGATCACTGATAGGGGAAAGTTCAAATTGTTTTGCTTGGGGTTGCTTTTAGACTATATTAGGAGGAGCAAACATATTGGCAGATCTGAGAAGGAAAACCTGTGTTATGAAGATGATTTTAATCTTTTATACATGATTGCATTTGAGCTTATTAAAGAGCTGTGGCTCCTGGTCAAGTGAAGGTCAGAAACTCTTGGTGGGCGTTATGATCAGCCAATACACGGTGAGGATGATGGGAGCTCTGAAAGGAATTGCAACACACCTGCTTACATGACATATGCCTGGAGTTATGTTTACCACTTATATCCTTTTAAGTAAGTTTAAGGTTCATTTATGTTCAGTTTAAGTAAGTTTCCTTCATGGTTTGAGTAGCATCATTTGAGTGTGACATTTAGTCTAGGAGTCACTCATAGTTGAGCTCAGTATGAGCTCAGGCCTTATGTCTAGCGAGGACGAAAGGTGTGAGGTGAGCCGGGGTGCAGGAGAGGTCACGACACGTACGCAGTACACAGCACGCACGCGCCCCCGCACGTGCACACACACACAGATAGACTCATTTAGGTAAGAGTTTATAACTGCAAAGTCGGGGCGTACGTGGTAGTCTGTTACAGGAAGTCCACCTGATGTTCGGGGAGATAAGGAGGCGCTCATGGTGCGACAGCGAGGATGGAGACAGGAAGCATCTGCCTTCGACGCGAAGATGATGTTCTATGTTAAAAGTCATTGTGGTTTTGGAGTGACGTATGCTTTGTTGTCCTACCCCTATAAAACCTTTGTCTAATTGTTGTAAGTTTAGTTCAATTGCTGACTTTGCCCAGCTTGAACTCCGCGCGTGTAATCAATAAATCTTCGCTTTGATCACATCCTCTGGACCAGAGTTGTTATTTGCTTGTGAGCCCTCCGTACTCCTTATCTCCAATTTTTGAACCTTAACAGCGCGCATACGTACATGCGCGCGAGGGTCTATGCTTATGGGATCAAAATGTGGTCATAAATATTTTGTACTTGTAAATCAGTTTTGTACTTGTAAATCAGGATTTGTATGTGTAAAAAGAATTTGTGTGTGTGTAAAAAAGATTTGTATGTGTAAAAAAGAATTTGTCCGTGCGTAAAAAAGATTTGTATGTGTAAAAAGAATTTGTGCGTGCGTAAAAAAGATTTGTATGTGTAAAAAGAATTTGCGCGTGCGTAAAAAAGATTTGTATGTGTAAAAAGAATTTGTGCGTGCGTAAAAAAGATTTGTATGTGTAAAAAAGATTTGTGTGTGGACTTAGCCAAAACCCCCTCTGCAAGTCACAAGTACGAATTTTGACCCTATTTTTCTTCCTGTCATCTGATTGGTCAATGTCATGTCAATCACAAATGTAACAATCCAATCAGAGAACAGATGGGTTTGGCTGTCGGAGGGGCACTTTTTTGAACTTTAGAAAATTTATACGGCTGATAAGAGGCGGCTGGGTTGACCAAGATATCCCAGGGAGCGATGGTTCCAAGATATCCCAGGGAGCGATGGTTTAAAATAATCAATCTTAACCGAGGTTGGTACTGATAGTCCACTGGCTCCGGTCCGAAATCAAAACTGAAATCAAAACTCTGAAAACACAAAAACTATTCCAGTATCGAAAGAAGTGCGTGCGGCAAGACAACAAACAGGTTTAATGAGTGTCAGAAAGTTAAACTATGACTTTTTTCTAAACTGTAAAAATACTACTGACTTATAGATCATTTTTCATGTGAATGAGTATGCTTGTAATTTAAGAGAAGGGGGGCTAAGTGCAGTGTAATCCAATTCATGTTAAACCCACTTCATTGTATCTTTAAATATAGAATAAATTCTGCATTAGGGCAAAATCATGTGAGTGAAAGTAAGTGAAAAGGAATCCATGAGGAAATGAGAGAACTTACCTGTGTAAGTCTGCTGTTGTTTGTGTGAGGACAGTCGTAACTCCCTTTAAGTTTTGCTTTCCTGGTAAATGAAGCCAGAGCAACAAGCTCTGCTAGTGGCGAAGATGAAGGTTGACAATCCAGATATTTAGATGAGGCTATTAAAGAGTAACACCATCATGGATTTAAGTGTTTATAGTTTAGCAGTCAAGTTAAAGAAGATTATTGATCATTTTATGTCCAAAGTTTGAATATGGACATGTCTGCCCGACTGTAGGGTGAGAGATGTATTAGAATAATTCAGCCTTCTAGAGATCGTGTCAGCAGGGTTGATTAAACTTTATTTGCCTCCAGCAGCGGGCTCACTGAGTCTATTTGTTTTAAGAAATGCGTGAGACACAAAGAAAGCAATGAATGTGTGTGTTGAACCAACGAGTCAGAAGTCAACACTTTAACAATGAGTAAGTCATAGAACTTTTTAAAGTTCTATGACACCATAAGGGAGGAGAAGTTTGTTTTCCAGGTGTTTGCTCTTTCCAAACTTACTGGGGAAAATCTTCAAAGAGCTCAAAGTCAGGGAGTTACAAAGCACGGCATCTGAAACTGTCAACATAATGTTACCTCAATGTAAACCTCACTTAACTTTAAGCTTTGCACCATTTCTCTTGAAACATCTCCAAGCTGTAAACGTTTACAGTCGCTGTAGATCAGGGGTATCAAACATAAAGCCCATCTAGGACTCCACTACAGCCCACTGGATGGATTTAGAAAATGTGAAGGAGGACATGAATTTCTGCCTTTTATATGTTTTAATAAGATTTGCAGCTTTTCTGGCTCATGGTCAAGATCGTATTGTGGGGTGTCTGGTGATCCCCTCATCTACTTTCCAGAGTATCTTCTAATAAAAGATGTAAGAAATGAAACTTTGAAGCAGCTTTACTTCCTTCCTGATTAAAATTGTGGATGTCTGGATGAAAGTGATGCTCTGTGATGAATCTGCACGAGTCAAGCAGATGATGCTGAAATTATCATCCAGTGCTGTTCCAATGACACAAAGATGACTGAAGATAACAAGCACGTTTCTCTAAAACACACATGAGAGGAGGCTGCATGTGAAGTAAAGGAACAGAGGAAATGGGGGTCCTCACCTCAACAGTAAACACACAGGTCTGCACTCAGATTTGGACATTTGTTATTTCACTGAGGGAAAGTAGGTTTTGTGGCTCCATCCTGCAGAACTGATCCATCACTCACTGTTGAACAAAGCTGGAACCAGCTTAATGGAGAATTACAGAATCAGTTGGAGTCTGTACCTCAATTCAGGACATTTTAAAAGCCACATGAGGTGCAACAATGCAGTCCTAATTGTATGCTGTATATTAATGGAGCTACTAAACCAAAGTAGTTTTTGTGTCATTGCTGTGGTTTATTTCCTACAAAATAAAAATGCTGAGCCACCAAAATGTTCATATAGAGACATTATTGCGAGCAGCAGAAATTGTGGCCATGTCCTGACACATTCACATTTTTCCACCCAAACACAACACCCTAGCTGATTAACTTGCAAGTAGAGAAATCAGTTCCTAAATAAAATCTAGTGAGGATTGTAGTTTCCTCTAGTGCTGGAACCAGGCATGACAGACAGCATGATCTCAGAGACCAGCTTAGTTACTGAAGATTAAACAGAATCATCCCTTATTTTGTAATATTAGAATTTGGTACTGCATAAAGCAGTTTGATTATTCTGTATAGACTGGACAGTTCCCACGTGATCAATGCCTTTTGCATTGCCTTGACTCCGGCCATCAAAGGGTTGATGCTCTTGGTTTGCCCGGGGCATTTTGTTTTCAATGAACAAACAGAATCAGTTTCAGCTTGAATATTTAAATTCAAAGACCTGAAGAGTGACTTTAAATGTTCCTTAAATTTATCCGAGCAGTACATAATACAAAAGTATCATTTCAGATGACCAATAAAATCTCATGGTTAGTGCCTCCATTTTGGTTTATACCTTCTGAGTGTCCTTCACTACATCCCACAACCTTCTATGGTCTTCCTCCTGCCTGACAGCTCCATATTCAGTATAATCCTGCCTTCCCCCTGTGATGTCAACTAGCAGTTGTAATGGCCATGTGTGCACTGCTGCGCTTACTGATGAGCTGCAAGTCTGACTCAAAACTGGATCCCCCTCAGATATAACCCTCATTCATTCGAGACAGACCAGCACAGGAACACACCAACTTGTAACCTCATGTTAGAAGCCCAGTATCAAAATGCAAGTGCACTTGTCAGTTCCCACAGCTATAGGGTTTAGAGAAGAATTTACCCAACCTGTTAAGTGCAGCAGTCTCCCATTATCTGTCTATGCTTTTTCTATGTTGACTGCCACTCTACATCATGATCCCCTTCCAAAAATCCCATCTTGACCAATGACCCCGTGTTTCCAAAGACATGTGCCTTCAGGCAGTCCATTTACAAGATTAATCTGATATAACTGTGACAGAACAGTCAGAGTACAAAGTGTAGTTAAGTTTATTTCTTAGGGTCAGACTCCGTAGCAGTTGCATTAGACAACATGGTCTCCTCCACTTCAAACTCTGAGGTGGTGTTGACATGGGGAGCTGCTGTGGTGCTGTTGTCCAGAGAGGATTCTTCAAGGTTCACTTTAAACTCTGGAGCATCTTCTTCCCCACCTGTAATTGGGGAGGACAGAGAACCCAACATTATCACTGTTCAAATTTTTAAAGATTTGACAAGACCTTAGTTTACCTTTTCCAGCTGTTTCACTTTTGCCATCAGTCTCTGGTTAATGCCATCCATTATAGGTTGGAATTGCTTTTTAAAATTTTGTTTTCTTCAATTGAAAGAATTAGAATTAGAGAAGAATTAGAGTTTACTTTTATTTAAGAGGGTGTTCAGAGAGGCTTGTTAGTGAGAAATGTTGTTTTCTCAAACAGCTTTAACTTTGTGACATAAAGAGAGAAAATCACACTAATAACTTGTATCTGTAACTTGATTTGTTGGCTGAAGCCTCCTGTCAGCTTCAGATAAAAAACAGGGAAGGATCGCTCAACATCCTTCTGGTGATTCCCACATCTACTTACCAGACTATGTTCTAGTTAAGAAGGTTACAAAGGAAGCTTTGAAGCAGTTTTACTTAGTATTTAAAGAATTCAGTCAGCTCTTATTACGACTGCTAAACACACATTTCCTGATTATTTCCCCTCATTTACAATAAAAACATAACCTTGAATATATGTAATTGCAGGGCTTTTTAATTTGGCTGGTTCTTTATATTGTAGTTTCAGCTTCCAGTTATTTATGCAGCCCATTTATATATGTGTAATAAAACAACACTGGATCTTTTTGAAACAGGTAACGAGCTGCAACTTAAGTGAATCCGCCCATTTTCTGAGACTGATGTTGGGTCAGGTGTGATTGTGCCAGCACAGCAACCAATGAAATCTCTTATCTGTCCTGAATCAGGACCAGTCACTCCACATGTTTCTTATCTGTCATAGTTGTCATGGTAATGGGTCCCGTGACCCAGTGTTTGTGTTTTTGGTTTAATATTCTTTGATTGTTGTTGTTCTTGGTTTTGGTTATCCTTGTTTTTCAAGCTCTCGGCAATCTTAGTTCTCGCTCCCTCAATTTTCATCTTAGTCTATGTTTAGTTTCTGTTCCCGTGTCCCACGTTTCATGTCTAGTCAGCCCTGTCTCTATGTTCACTCTGTTTTCCCAGTCAGCCGTGCCTCCTTGTCAAGTCTGCGTCTCCGTGCTTGTCTTGTTTTACTTTGATAGTTTCGTGTTCTGTGTTCAGTGTTTTGAATTTTGGTTCTCTTTTGTCTCGTTATGTCAGATTAGTCCCAGCTGTATTTCCCTCCAGTTTCCCATTCGATTGTTACTCTCTGGTGTATTTGAGCCCTGTTTTCTTCTGTCCGCTATCACTTCGATAACAATCATACAACCTCATTGCTGTGTGTTTCAGTCGTACTCCTTGTATTTCCGAGTTCTCTGTTCCCAGTTCAGTTTCTTAGTTTTTGTATTTGAGTTTCATGTTTTTGTTTTTGTTTTCTATGCAAGAGTTTTTCCAGCAGTAAAGCCGCTGTTTTGAGTTTACTCTTTGTGTTGGGTCCTACATTCTGCCTGCTACGCAGAAAACCATGACGGTATTTGGGAATCATCAGCACTGCTTCTAAACCGGTCTCTGAGATACATGAGTCAGCTCATGTCATTTTCTTCCACAGAAAACTCTCTGATCAGCAGGTTGGTAGTCACCTGGTATGTTCTGGATTATACCTTGTGCCCTGATTTTCAGATGTTTCCATAATGCTGTGTGATAAACACTTGCTCTGTTATCATCCATCATTCTGCTCCCTGATTCTAATTATAATTTGAGTCCTATTACTTCTCCCATTGTCTGCCACATATCCTATCTGCTGTTTGTTATACAGTATGTTATGAAACATGAAAGCCCTGCAACAAACAGTCCCAGATGGATTTGAATCAAGTCAACTGTTTTGGTTTTAGGTCAGCAGGTCTCCAGGAAACTCAATTTGTATTACTGAAAAAATACTAACTAATATATAAAATATGACTTTTAGTCAAGACAGTTACGACACATCACACACATGAAAATATTTTTTATTGAACAGCATTTTCAAGATTACAGAAAGAATACAAACCCATCAGTGAAACACACTCTTGCTCAACACATGTGTCATTTATCCATCAGAGTAATTGTGCATTCTCTTCAAACGAGCCACACTGATTCACAAACTGTTGTTTTGTAAATTCAGTTCAATTCAATTTTATTTATACGGCGCCAAATCACAACAACAGTCGCCTCAATCTCTATAGAACTGTTATTGAACTTGTAAACTTTTGACTCTAAGTAAACATCACACTTTCTTGTTGTTTGTTCTTCTCTGATGTTTTCATAAAGGGGGTTTTAATAGTGTGGCACGGTGGTTAGCACTGTTGCCGTACAGCAAGAAGGTCCTGAGTTCAATTCCACCATCAGGCCGGGAGTTTCTTTCTGTGTGGAGTTTGCGTGTTCTCCCCGTGTTTGCGTGGGTTCCCTCCGGGTACTCCAGCTTCCTCCCACCGTCCAAAGACATGCAGCTTGTGGGGATAGGTTAACTGGATAATTCAAATTGCCACTAGGTGTGAATGTGCGAGTGAATGTGAGTGCGAATGGTTGTCTGTCCCTATGTGTTGGCCCTGTGACAGACTGGCTGGTGTACCCCGCCTCTCGCCCTATGACAGCTGGGATAGACTCCAGCGCCCCCCGCGACCCTGAAAAGGATAAGCGCAAGCGAATGGATGGATGGGTTTTAATAGGAAAATGCGGCACAGGCATCTGAGGTTTTCAGTCCAAGCAAGCAAACACCACTTCACTGTAATATTCTGACGACTTCTTCAGCTCCTGGTGATGATGTGTTGATTACTGACAGTTTGTACTACTTTTTATTACTTATACCTACTATACCCCTGCAGTTTTAGGTATAAGTGGTTGTAATTTGTTTCTCTTTTATCCCACACAAAATTCACCATGTGATGAATAAACACTTTTTAGGAAATATCACGAAATATGAGATGCTGTGATTTTAACACAACATGACCCGCTCTACTGCAAGAAAAGCATTGCAGTAGTCAACCAATACATAAATCCATAAATCAGCTTTGTCAATAGATACAAAATGTAAACAATCCCCACCTTCTATGTCTAAGAATGATTCCTGTAAGACCCAATGATGCCATATTATGATCAACAGTATTGAATACTGTGGTGTGAACTAACAATACCAGTATACCAAAAATAATTTCACACCTTTCTTGAGAGCAGCTTCTGTGCTGTGACATTGATGAAAGCCTGATTGGAAGATTTCATGGTAGCTATTAATATTCAAGTACTCACTAATTTGGTTAATATCTACTTTTTCAACAATCTGAAGAATAAATAGACCAATAATAAAGCCAATAATTATTATACTGTGTTATAATGTTAAAATACGCCAATTTCTCTCTTTTTCACAAGGAGCTTCATAACCGAAGTTTTCAGTGATTCAGGGAAAATACCAGGAAAAAGACTGCAGGGGCTAAGTGACTAAGGGAAAAAAACCCTGGCAGGACATGAAGAAGGAGATGAACGATGTAACACAGTTTACTAAGCGTTTTGCAGTAAGTGGCAATACATCAAAACAGAAAAGCTCAATTTAATCTGTGTGTTGATGTAACCGGTGTGTTCCTGCGTTGTGTCTGACAAAGAAAGGTAAAAGAAAGAAAGACCTCCAAGTAAATAACTTGACCGCTGAGGCTCCTACGACCAAATACAAACAGTGGGGAAGAGGGTTAGCTCAACCCATCACATCTTCCAAGTGTTACGATTCTTTGATGTGGGTTTGAGAACAAAGCCACCAATACACCAGCCAAGTAGAGTCAAAAAACTGATGTATTAAACACACGTGTGGGAGAAGTACACAACGTCACCGTCTGCGTAGATCTCAACTAAAAAACACATCAGACTGTTTTTGTATATCAGGTTCAGCCTCTTAATGCGTAAGCAAAAAACATATCATATCATATCATATGTCTATTACAGTTAGTGACCTTTAGACACTTCCTATATGTGTATGTATTAAAGAACTATTTTCAGTCGTCTTAGACTGCAGATATTTCCTGTCGTTCTATTCTTTTCGTACCCGACCGGAGCACATCCTGTACTTAACTGTAGCTAAGCAGGCACGTCTACAAGTTACAAGCAAAATGCTTTTTCTAAGGCCCAGCGCGTTCAATAGCTTCTAGATTAACATGTGACTAATAAAAGCCCTCTTATCTAATAATGTATTTTCCACACAAGCTAGCCAGAATTATATATTCATGCTAGTGTTAACGGCGCCTAAAACACATTTGTGGCACACCCATACTAGACATTTATAGCATCTAACAAAAACAGGCACAATGATGACAATAATTGAACTAAAATCACAATCAGAAACATCAGGGTGGATAAATATACATTATATGTGTGTTGTACAGTGTCTGGAAAGAAATGACACCAACCTTTCTCACAGGCGAATTGTAGAAAATGGGAGAGGCCAAAGGGGTACACTGTATTTCTAGGGTTGCACCAAAGAAGAAGAACAATGAGGAGGGGCTCTAACTGATAAAGAACATAACTACAGGCTTGAAGGTCCTAAAAGTCAGGTATAAACTGGCAAATAAAATTTGTGGTCTACAACACATTTTGTGTAATTGTAACAATATGTAATTTATGGCCCAGTTACATTGACATTGAGTTTAGTTGATTTAATAATTAGATGAGTATGACAGATACACAAGACCAAAAAAGACTGAAGCAAGAAGCACAACATGACAGATGAAACCATAAACACAGGTGTTGTCCTCCAAATTCGAGTACCTTTCTGAAAAGGCAAAACCATCGTTTTGACGACTGTGTGAGCTATGGAGCACATCATGCTGACGTGTGTTGTATCACAATAAACACCAACAGTCCAAGACAAGCGAGGTGTCCCCACGTGTTTCTTATCTCTGATAGCTGGGAGTCATCAGCGTCGCTTCTATAGCGGTTTCTGAGAGACATCAGTAAATTGATGTCATCACTGTCCATGGGAAACCTCCTGATCGCTCTTAAGAGGCTAGTAGTGATCCCATATGTATGTTCTGGATCATAATCTCTCCCTCGATGTTCAGCTGCCTCATAATGCTGTGTGACATAGACTCGGTCTATTATCCGTGAAGTTCGCCGTCTCACATTCTGCTCCCTGACTCTGATTATGATCCGAGCCCTGTTACCGTCATCTTGCTCCGCTTGGATGACATGAGGTGGAAGTCGCAATGATCCCTCTCCATGGGTATTACCAAGACTGTAGTACTGATATCCCCGCGGCAGTGGCTCTAACAGCTGCCTGTTGTGATATTGATGTGAGCCATAATCACGAAGGTTTGGGCCAAAGGTCAGACGTATATCATCATTTGTGTTGATGTCAACTGTGTTGGCAAACCAGTGGAGCAACTGGAGGCAGTCCTCTTTGGCAGATATGTCAGAGCCTACTGACCTCAGATGAGTGATTGAGTTGAGCTTTCTTACAGCTGACACAGAGCTGAAGGTCAGGAGGAGAGCCACACAGCAGCTCATCATTCTTCCAAACATCTTCATCCTGTAGAGATTTGAGAAGTCTCTGTTTTTATTGTTCATGCATACTTTATATTCTGACACTCATTACGTGATTTATAATCACGATTAAGACAGCTTTAAATGTATTCCTAGTTTATAATTTGATAGTCATTCAGCCACACAAACTCTGAAACAGGTTTTACTTGTTTTTCTCCTCTCTGGTTTATACCATCTATTATGGGTTGGAATTGCATTTTAAAATTTTGTTTTCTTCAACTGAAATCAAAAGTGACTTTTTTGATTAATTGTTACGAGAGGCTTTTTTTTAAAATTAAGAAATGTTGTTTTCTCAAACAGCTTTAATTTTGTGACATAAAGAGAGAAAATCACACTAATAACTTGTATCTGTAACTTGGTTTGATGGCTGAAGCCTCCTGTCAGCTTCGGATAAACAGGGCAGGATCGCTCAACACTCAGTTTACAGAAGATTAATTAAACAAAGCAAACCAAGTAATTCTTTAACAAAGAAGTGAGGCATATTTCATAGCGATTAGCAAATTGAAACAACTACATATTTGAGTCCTTTTGATTCATTTTTTAAATTTTTTTCCCACTTAGCCATTACACTTCTGTTAACGCATAATTTTATTTATTTATGTTGTCAGGTGGTTTCATGATACTCACTTTTCCATGTGTCAAAAAGTTAAACTAATAACATCAAAACTAGGTCATTTTGCACTTGAATGAGTATGCTTGTAATTTAAGAGAAAGTGGACAAAGTACAATCCATTTCATCGTATCTTTAAATATTTTGTCATTGGTAGAATAAATGGAGCATTAGAAAAAAGGGTAAAGTCATGTGAGTGAAAATAAAGAAAATGAGAGAACTTACCTGTGTAAGTCTGCTGCTGCTGCTGCTGCTGTTCGTGTGAGGACAATCATAGCTCCCTTTATGCTCTGCTTTTCTCGTAAATAGAACCAGACCAACAAGTTCTGCTAGTTGATAAGATGAAGCTTGATAATCCAGCCATTTTGATGAGAGTATTAAAGAGCAACACCATCATGGGTTTAAGTGTTTCTAGTTTAACAGTCACGTAAAAGCGGATTATTGATGATTTTATGAGCAGGTTTAGGTCCAAAGTTTAAACATGGACGTGTCTGCAGGGTGAGTGTCCCAGTTGTCGCCGAATGAATTTAAAATAGTAAACACACATTATTTAATGGCAGTGTTTCCTCGAATGATTGTTTGATTATCATTATTATTATTAAGTTTTCATCTTTTAAAGGTGCTCCATAGTTACCATTATATTATCAAAACTTTGAGAGTATTCACACATAGAAAGATGTGATTGTGTTAAACTTTTAGTTTAATTATGTGAAACTAGCCAAAATTTCAAGTTTGTACAAAACAGCTGAGGCTGCACATATTTACACACAGATGTTTTTCTCTGTATTTATTTTATTTTATTTTCAGTTGTTACAGATGGGACAGACATGATTGGGGGATAGGACAGGGAGAAAAAAAGAATGAAAGAAAGAGAGGGAGAAAAAGGCAAAATAGAGGGGAGAGAGAAAAAAAGAAAAGCAAACAAACAAACAAAAAAGAAATTAAAAAAACCCCACCCGGATCACCTGTCGAGAAAAGAAAAAAAAAACAGAAGAGAAAACGAACAAAAAAGAACAACATAATAAATACAACACCATCACAATAAACTAGTTAACAGTAGATACTAAATATTAAATGTTATTGTGCAGCACGCAGGATCGACAGTGCAAAATGTGCTTTGAGTTAGCAGCCAAGAAAGGTGTAGTTTGTGTCTGTGAACACGTGTGCACACCTGTGTGGATCAGCATGCTTGTATTCCAAAGGTTTCTCCATGTAACAATCTGCTAAGGAGTGTGGGGAGCCATAGCCCCGTCCCCCATGGCATGAAGCAGGTATGGAGGAGATCCAGGCCCCAGACATCCAGAGGCCCCAGAGTACGAGGACCCAAGGAGGACCATCAAAGGGGTAACCGTGCCACCCTCCTGGGAAGAGTTGAGGAGAGCCCCAGACAAGGTGTCACCCAGCAGCCACGGAGCAGAGGCCAGTGGGGGTTGCAGTGACGTCCCCGTGGACTCTGCCGGCAGCCAGCTGTACCAGAGAGGACCGGGCCCCAGACCCAGAGGCCCGATGGCGCCCCACCCCCGAGAAGGGGCTCAGCTGGGCCGCAGGTGCCAGGCCCCGCTAATCGGCCACCAGGAGTGAGCCGGTACATACATGAGCTCCCAGCCCCAGACACCAAGAACCACCAACGCACCGATGGCTCAGGGCATCAGCCACCGGCAGAGAGTGTAGTGAGGGGAGATAGGCCTCCATAACTCAGAGAGCCTGAGATGTTCCCAGAAAGGTGGAGTCTAAGACCCAACCTGACATATAGACAGAGACGAACAGGCACACACAGACAGAAATGTGTATTCCCAGCCCCATATACACATAAGCAAATATTTGGCACTCACCCGACGTGGAGACAAACAGAAATAGACACTGTACACACAATCACACTCCCCAAACATACTCTATATCCCAGGTTCAGGTATCCTCGCCCCCAGAGGGGCAAACAATACCTAGACTCAGGAGATGTAACCCTTTTCCCTGGGATAGAGGCAAGCAGACTGCCACCTTATCTGCAGTAGCAGGGAGACCCCGCATCCCAGACCACAATCTCACAGCCAACACCTCCTCCCAGACCCCCAGCCCTGACGATTAACAGAGAACGGGGGTGAGTGAAGACCCCAAACCTCCCTCCGCAGGCTCATATGTAGTGTTGCTGCATGTTGTACTAAAGCGCATTTAAAACACAGAAGGGCATGGTGTTTCCTGCCAGAGAGCAGCACAGCTCCTCCCCACAACCCTCAGTGTCTATATGCATTTAAAATTGAGGGTAGGGCACCAGTGCCAGAGGTGGGTTTGAATACACAGACCATCCTCTGGACGCTGTATAACGTGCCCACCCCCAAGGCCCTATATGTATGTGTTATGAGAGTATGAGTAATGTGGATGTCTAGGTCGTGGAATAAAATTGAAGCACAGGTGGCCAGAAGGGGACAGAGGGGGAGTGCCTCCCCTGCACCCTGGTGACACACCTGCACCCCAAGCCCTGCATTTGTTGGTGGGTGTGGTGGAGCGGGAAGAGGGAGGCAAGTGGCCCCTCCCTGGGGCCAGCTCCCCCGCTAACCCCAGTAGGCACCCCCACAGCCTGGAACCCACTGGGGCACCGCCCATCCCCACCGCAGAGAAAACTGCACCCACCCCATCATCCACTCATCTCCCAGACTACACAAGACAATTAACACCCAGGTTGAGTTCATTCTCCACCTCTCCTATATCTATCCCCCACCTGCAGAGTGAGCTCCTGGATGTTTTAAAGCTTGTGGAGCTGCTTCCACTGCTGCAACCCTACCAGGAGGAGGTGCTGTTACAGACATGACAGCGAGCGTCTCGATCCTCGCTGTTTATTTCATTTTTCTGTACTTGTTTATTTTAGAAACTCAACATGCAGCATAGCTAAATATCCTTTTTTAAATGTCATCATTTATCAAACTAAGATGTTTAATGGCAGAACTTTACACACTCCCCATGCACCTGATACTGACTTAAGAGCCTTCCACCTGTCTCTTTCATGAAGTCTTAGTCATACACTACACTTTCCCTGTCTAAAGTTCATTAAAAAACATGTGACACACTTACTGTAATGCCAAAAATGAACCTACACTTCTTCGATCACCACGTCTCTGTGTTTTGAAAGTTCTTGGAAAGCTGTGACGAACACAGACAGTTCAACCAGTATTTCTGCCTTCTTGGAATCATGTCAGCAGGGTTGAATAAGCTGGATTTGCCTGCACCAGCTGGTCCACTGAGTCCATTTGTTTGTTCTAAGAAATCTGTGAGACGCCAAGAAAACAATGCAAATCTTGGCATAGATGTATTTAAATGTACGTCTCCATTAGACCAATCAGTCAAAGTCAATACTTTAGCAGTGAGTGATGCCATAGAGCTTTTATTAAGGACTAAAATAGTTTTTTCTTTTGTTATATTGATTCATCTTTAAACTGACACCATAAGGGAGGAGGAGTTCGTTTTCCTGGTACTTGCTGTTCAAAATCTCTCCTCAGGGTGTTACTAAGCACGGCCGCTGAAACTGTCAACATAATGTTACAGGATTAAACCTCTTCTAACCGTAAACTTTACAACATTTCACGTGAAGAATCTCCAAGCTGTAAAACTTTACAGTCAGTGTAGATCAGGTGTGTCAAACATAAAACCCAGCTAGGACTCCACTACAGCGCACTGGATGGAAAGTATGAAGGACATGAATTTCTGCCTTTTGCATTTGATAAAGACCTCACCTGCGGGGATCCAAACTACAAAGTAATAAACAAAGTGATTAACTGGAACTTTTCATTCATTTAATTACCTGCTATAAAAATCATCCTTTTCCCCGACAAAGTTGATCATTTGTTTTCACACACTGACAAAATAATAGTTTGTTTGTTTCTTTGTTGTTGCAATAATATCATATCGTGAGTGATGTATTGTGATGTCGTATTATGGGGTGTCTGGTGATTCCCACATCTTCTTACCAGATTATCTTCTAATAAATGGGATTTTAAAGAACTGCTGCAGCTTGTTGCCATCAGTCGTGTGATTATGAGAGGGTTAATCACACTCTCCTTCATTCCATTTCCAGACTGTAACAATCAACCACCTGTGTAAAATCTGAAATGCCCATGGTGTTGATTCACGATATGCTCTGACACAGTCATAGGCATCGGTTGCTACTGACAATAAGAAATAAAACCAAGAGATTATTCTAGGATGGCACGTGCCACCCCTGAAGGCCCAGCCCTGCTGCCAAGCATTAGGAACCTTCCTAAATCAAACTGAGACTAGTTTGACAAATGCAATAGCAACATAACCTTGAATGTTTGTAACTGCAGGCATTGTTTATGGGGCTGTTCAGAGTAAATAAATAATTTGATCTCATTTGCTGAGCTGCTCTAACCCATGATTTTTAATGAAGTAGTATTTGGGCACCGATGCTGGATCAGGAGTCAGAAGTGTGCAGAAACACTTCTGCATGAAACCTTAAAACTTTCAGTCCAGCTGGTTCAAAGTAAGTTTCACTTCTCGAGGCTTCATGTGGATACAAACGCCCCCTGCTGGTCAAAACCTTTATTGTCATTTCAACCATGAGGTTTTTCATCTGTGAGGCCTCGTGGCTGTCGAGCTTTAGCAATGTAAAAAAAAAAAATGTCAATAAGATTTGAGTCAGTGTTTAAATAAATCCAACAGGATATGAGAAGTTTATGTTAAACCTTTTGTTGTGTTTTCGAAAGATGGGACAGTGATTGTGCTCATGAATACTGGGCTGATGGTGACTTTAAAAAAATTTATTAAGAAATAATATTTGTGCTTTGACTCTGTCGGGTTCTCTTTTTGGTAATAACTTCTCTGGCTTTGGAGAAAGTCTTTCACATAATGCTGACGAGGCAGGAGTGCACCAGTATCCCACAGCACAGACACCCATAGGTGATGTGTTGTAGTCCAGTTAATTGGCACACAACAAATACTTAAAAGTGTATCAAGTTTTTTTTTGTTTAACTTAACAAAAAACCCAACTTGTGAACGTTTTAGTCGTAACATGTTTCATTATTTACAGGCAGATTATGTGTAATATTCAGCTTAAAGTGTTTCCACCCAGGGGGAAACCCTTCTCCTTTCAGCTGGCTCCATAAAACAAGCTCCTCTGTGTCACAGACGAAACTCCAACACGAACGCTAACATGCAAATTTATACATGTTCATAAATCACACCGATGCTGAGATCGTTTTCTGAACCAGCGAGGTTTCAGACGTCACCAGTGACACCACTGCCCGTAAAGAAGCAGAGCCTGGAGGACAGCTCCTTTGTCCATCATTCCAACCACTGGCAAACAAGATGGCATCACCACAGAGTCGAATGTTCATCCAGCTCTTTTTCTTTGTTGCAAATAGATTACACACAAATTAATCAAATGTTTTGTTCAGAATTTTTATTTCCAGATCAAGTAGAGGAAAATATATATAATTTACATGTAAATAAACACCTGCAAACATCTAAATGTGCAAAAAGTTTTTGTAGACCTTGACAAGCAGTTGAACCTGACTGAACATAAGCATGAGTCAGCAAAACATCTGTCAGTTAAATCCAGTCTTGCATCCTAAAAATAAATTAACACCTGTGCAGGAGTGAAACTCTGAAGACTCTGAGCCCGTCACGGTGCACTGTGTGAAGTTTGTTATTAACTGAGGTGAAAATAATTTCAACTGTGTCTACAGGTAGATTTAGGAAGGTTTACAAATATAGCACAGCAGGTGAAATTAAACACATCGAAATAAAGTGTACAATGGAATAACTGTCATTCAACTGGTTGTACCAAAGTGTTGTAGCTGCCTGATTCTCAGGACATGGAGTCAACATAATATCCCAGTAGTTCTAGTCTTCTGGTTGTAATTTGTTTTTCTTTTTATCACACACAATGTGAGATCAAACTGACTGAGTTTATTTACTATACTATGAATAAACCCTTATTAAGGAAAGTTGTAAAATATGAGATGATGTGGTGTTAATTTAAAAATTACATGATTACTAAAATGGAAACGGAGAAATTTGGAGAAGATGTGAGGCAGTTTGTTTGAGCAGTGGGCAACAGAGCAACGAATCGTCATATCACCGTCTTTGTTTCACATCAAGGCACCACCAGGTAACAAGCTCTACTTCAAGAAGAGCATGGCAAGAGTCAAACAAGAAATAAATCCATAAATTTCAGTTTCTACTCAAAAAAGCTGACTCAGTTACAGCCTTAAATCAGCGTATCATCATAGTCATGATAAGCCACCCTCTATTAAAGGAAACATAGGCAGATTAAACAAAATTGGCCAAACAAAACAAAAAAAAGACTTTTTCAACAATCTTATGGATAAGTGAAAGATTTGAAACCAACAATAACGGCAATAAATATTATATAATACTGTGAAAATATACCAATATCTCTCTTTTTCAAGAGGATTGACAACTGCAATCTTCATTGATGCAGGGAAAATGCCGGGAAAAAGAGTTTAGGGGCTGAGCTTCTGAGGAAAAGAGGAAAAAAAAACCTGTCGGGGAGTGTATGAAGAGAGCAGGAGGAAGACTGATGGTGAAACACTGTTTGCTCAAGGGTTTTGCAGTCAGTAGCAGTACACTATGATAGAAATGTTCAACTTAATCTGTGTGTTGACATTGATTGTAGTTAAATTAATATTTAAGCGAGTATGCCAGATACAGAAGACCAAAAATGACAGAAAAAACAAACACAACACAGAAACAACAAACACAGGTGTTGTCGTCCTGAGATGTGAAATGCAAAGTAGAGTTGTATCTTTCCGGGGAGACAAAAGCTTTATGTTCCCTGCTCTCTGGGATATTGACCACAACATGACTTTGTGTGTTGTTTCTTGGTGCTGGCTGACGTCTGTTGTTGCGTTTGTGAGAGGAATATTTTTCTGGGATCACAATAAACAACAACAGTCCAACACAAGCGAGGTCCCCCCACATGTTTCTTATCTCTGATAGCTGGGAGTCATGAACTCTGTTTCTGAGAGCCAGTGAGTTGATGTTATTGAGATGCAAGGAAAACTTTCTCAACACTCTTAGAAGGCAGGTAGTGACCCGATATGTATGTTGTGGATCATAATCTGTCCCTCGATCTTCATATGTCTCATAATGCTGTGTGATATAGACTTGGTCTATTGTCTGTACTGCGTTCTGCTGCCTGACTCTAATTATAATGCGAGCCCTGTTACTTTCCTCAATGACATAATCTGGAAGTTCCAGTGATGCATCTTGGTAGATATTACCAACAGTGTAGTATCGATATCCCCTCGGCAGTGGGTCTAACAGCTGTTCATCATTGCGATATCGATGTGAGCCATAATCACCATGGTTTGGGTCAAAGGTCAGCAGGATGATGTTGTTATTGTCAAAGTCAACTGTGGTAGCAAACCAGTGGAGCAAGCGGAGGCTGTACTCAGGCACAGACTGGCCAAAGCCTACTGACCTCAGATCAGTGATTGAGTTGAGGGCTCGTCTTACAGCTGACACAGAGCTGAAGGTCAGGAGGAGAGCCACACAGCAGCTCATCATTCTTCCAAACATCTTCATCCTGCAGAGATTTAAGAAGTCACTGTTTTTATTGTTCATGCATACTTTATATTCTGACATTCAGTACATTGTTTTTGACCAGTGAAGCATCAAATGATTATGTGATGACTGCATAATATGATTAATAGAATAATCATGATTAAGACAGCTTTACATGGATTCCTAGTTTATAATTTGATAGTCATTCAGCCACACAAACACTGAAACAGATTTTACTTGTTTTTCTCCTCTCTGGTTTATACCATCCATTATGGGTTGGAATTGCAATTTAAAATTTTGCTTTCTTCATTTGAAATCAGAAGTGACTTTTTAAATATTAGAGTTTACTTTTAATTAAGAGATTGTTAAGAGAGGCTTGTTAGTGATAAATGTTGTTTTCTCAAACAGCTTTAACTTTGTGACATAAAGAGAGAAAATCACACTAATAACTTGTATCTGTAACTTGATTTGATGGCTGAAGCCTCCTGTCAGCTTCAGATAAATAACAGGGAAGGATCGCTCAACACTCAGTTCACAGAGGATTAATTAAACAAAGCAAACTAAATAATTCTTTAACAAAGAAGTGAAGCATATTTTATAGCCATTAGCAAACATCCTTTTATTTTCCCCACTTATCCATTAAACCTCTGTTAAACCATATATTTATTTATTTATGTTGTCAGGTGTGACACAGGCTTCATGATACTCGCCTCTCCCTGTGTCAGAAAGTTAAACTAATTAAATTTTTCAAAACTGTAATACTGCAGATTTATAGATCATTTTTCATGTGAATGAGTCTGCTTGTAATTTAAAGAGAAGGCGGACTAAGTGCAGTGTAATCCACTACATGTTAAACCCACTTCATTGTATCTTTAAATGTAGAATAAATGCTGCATTAGAGACGATGGTAAAGTCATGTGAGTGAAAGTGAGTAAAAATGAATCCACCAGGAAATGAGAGAACTTACCTGTGTAAGTCTGTTGCTGCTGTTTGTGTGAGGACAGTCGTAACTCCCTTTATGCTTTGCTTGCCTGGTAAATGAAACCAGAACAACAAGCTCTGCTAGGTGTGAAGATGAAGGGTGATAATCCAGATATTTATATGAGGCTATTAATGAGCAACATCATCATGGATTTAAGTGTTTCTAGTTTAGAAGTCATGTAAAAGCCAATTGTTGATCATTCTATGAGCAAGTTTAGGTCCAAAGTGTTAATATGGGCGTGTCTGCCCAACAGGGTGATAGATTGCAGTGGAGTAATTCAGCCTTCTGTAAATTGTGTCAGCAGGGTTGAATTAACTGCATTTACCCACACCAGCTGGTCCACAGTGCCCATACGTTTGCTTTAAGAATTTTTGAAAATGTGAAGGAGGACGTGACTTTCTTAATATGTTTCATTTGTATTGTATGTATGTAGGCAAAGCAGTAGCTGAAACACAGTAGCTATGAGTCAGAAGCCAAAACAGTCCCACATTGAGGACAACACCTGCAAAAGCTGTGTTATGTCAACATCATAGAATTTTATTACACATATATAAAAGCTGTACAATAATCCAGCAGTGTTATGTCTTTGTTGGGGGCCGAGAGGCCAGTACGTGGGAGTGGATCCACAAGGCCCTGTTCTCTGAAATGACGTGACGTGCCTCAC
Organism: Oreochromis mossambicus; assembly: GCA_922035795.1. Classification (NCBI taxonomy): domain Eukaryota; kingdom Metazoa; phylum Chordata; class Actinopteri; order Cichliformes; family Cichlidae; genus Oreochromis; species Oreochromis mossambicus. The sequence continues at coordinate 21,854 of CAKLIZ010000914.1, read as the reverse complement.
TATGTAAACTGTTGAAAAGACACGCAAATTAGTTTTGCGTGATCTGGATCTGAGCTGATTCTGATGATGACCATCACGAGTTTGCAACTACATGTGTTGAGACAACGCCGGTCTCTGCGATTCTTTTGGTCCTGGTAGAGATCACGCTGAGATGTTTCCATGTTTTACACAATCCTTTTATTACCCATTATTCTGACAGATGCATCTGGAGATCAGCGCACTGCATTCCTATGCAGTCCTATGCTAAAGGCTGATCTAAAGAACTCCACACAACAGTTACAGTTATAACCTCTGGTCTCCTCCCCCTACAGTAAACACCCCCACAATGGAAATACACTAGTACAGCGGCCAAGGGTGCTGACACCCTGACCCCTATCTATTTATTTTTATTTATTTTATTTATTTATTTTTAGAAAGAGGGGCAATACATATTAATGAACATTTTAATAAATGTAAATATGCCAGATTATAGCCTTGGGCTAATTTCCATAAAAGGAAATTACCTTAAAAGGACACTCTCCTATTAAGGTAGTGTCCGTTTGCCCTTTGTCTGCACCTCACCCTCAGTAACTCTTGCTTCCTGCCCTGGGGGTGGGGGTTGATTGTCCTCCTGCCCTGCACCCCAGTTCTTTGTTCCCAATCCAGGCCTATTTTCTATTTTGAATACCCATTAACCGCCATATTGTAATATTACAAGCAATCCCAAACTATATTCTCTTTAAATCTGATCTATATCACACAAACAAGTTTGACTTGTTTTTCTCCTCTCTGGGTAATGCCATCCATTATGGGTTGGAATTGCATTTTAAAATTTTGCTTTCTTCATTTGAAATCAAAAGTTACTTTTTAATATTAGAGTTTACTTTTAATTAAGAGATTGTTAAGAGAGGCTTGTTAGTGATAAATGTTGTTTTCTCAAACAGCTTTAACTTTGTGACATAAAGAGAGAAAATCACACTAATAACTTGTATCTGTAATTAGGGCTGCTCAATTAATCGAATTTTAATCTCGATTACGATCTGGGTTTTCAACGATCATTAAAAATGACCGAGCCGATTATTAGCACCTCCTTCGTGCTTTACTCTCACGCTGCTCCGTGTGGCAAATCGAGCGCACCTCTCTGCGTTTCGAACACGCGTCACAACAATTAAGAGGACCCGAGGGAAGCTCGGAAAGCTCGGAAAGCTAAGCAGAAGTTATTTGGAGAGGAGAGGATAATGGCTGCTGAAGAAAGAATGCCGTTGGTTGAAAAGAGAGGTAAAACGACTTCAGTGGTTGGTCCTGGCTCAGCTTCGGCGCCTTGTGAGCTCATCACTGGACCCACTTCAGTTTGCCTACCAGCCTGGCATTGGAGCGGATGATGCCATCATTCACCTCCTACATCGCTCCCTCGCTCACCTGGAGACCGCTGGAAGCACTGTGAGAATCATGTTCTTTGATTTCTCCAGTCCCTTCAACACTATTCTTCCCTCGGTTCTGAAGGACAAGCTGGAGAACTCTGGAGTGGACCATCACCTCACTACCTGGATTCTGGACTACCTCACCGACCGACCACAGTATGTGAGGACTCAGGGCTGTGTGTCGGACAGGGTCGTCTGCAGTACGGGGGCCCCACAGGGAACGGTTCTGGCTCCGTTCCTCTTCACCATCTACACTGCAGACTTCTCCCACAACTCCACCCAGTGCTTCCTGCAGAAGTTCTCTGATGACTCTGCAATAGTCGGCCTCATCACTGATGGGGACGACAAGGAGTACAGAGGACTGACTCAGGACTTTGTGGACTGGTGCCAGCTGAACTACCTCCAGATCAATGCCAGTAAAACCAAGGAGCTGGTGGTAGACTTCCGCAGGCACAAACATCCTCCACTGCAACCACTGAACATCCAAGGTATGGACATCGAGGCTGTGGACAGCTACAGGTACCTTGGTGTTCATCTGAACAGCAAACTGGACTGGACTCATAACTCAGACGCCCTCTACAGGAAAGGGCAGAGCAGACTGTACCTGCTGCGGAGACTCAGGTCGTTTGGAGTGGAGGGCCCACTCCTGAAGACCTTCTATGACTCTGTGGTGGCCTCAGCCATCTTTTACGGTGTGGTCTGCTGGGGTGGCAGCATCTCTGCTGGGGACAGGAAGAGACTGAACAGGCTGATCCGAAGGGCCAGCTCTGTTCTAGGATGCCCTCTGGACCCAGTGGAGGTGGTGAGTGACAGGAGAATGGCGGCTAAGCTGTCATCCCTGTTGGACAACATCTCCCACCCCATGCATGAGACTGTGACAGCACTGAGCAGCTCCTTCAGTGGGAGACTGCGGCACCCACAGTGTGGGACGGAGAGATTTCGCAGGTCTTTCCTCCCCACTGCTGTCAGACTCCACAACAAAGACTTTAACTGATCAAACACACACATCCACACATGTGCAATAACACTAAGTGCAATAATCTTCCTGGCATCGTTGTATTTTCTACTCAGTTGTATATAGCATTTGTACTCTATTTTTATCTTATTGTATATTTTATTCTATTTTATTCTACTGTATATAGTATTTTATTTTATTCTATTCTGTACAGTTGTGTACTGTATTTATTCTTATTTTATTTTATTCTAATTTTTGCTTCATAACTTTTGCACTGTCCACTTCCTGTTGTGACAAAACAAATTTCCCACGTGTGGGACTAATAAAGGTTATCTTATCTTGTCTTAAACCAATGTTCCCTCTAAGCTGCGCACGTGCGCAATTGCGCACTGCTGGCACGGTCTCTGCGCACAGAAAATCTGCGTTGCGCACAAAAAAACCTAACCTGAATTGAAATTAAAATTAAAACTTTAACAATTCTGTTTTGCAGTGTTAGTCAGTAAGTGACTGGCTGCTCCTCTATGGGATTAGAATGATGCCACCTTATCCTGTAGTCCAGCCAATAATGCGATTCACATTCGTATATATGCAGCCAATCAACGTTGTTGACAGGCTATGACAGCGTCCTTATGTGCCGACACCGGTGTTTTAGCTAGCAAAGCGGCGTGGCTGATGTGCAGTGAAGCCACATTAATGACAACGTGTACAACCATTGGAGATGTGAGCAGGACAGACGGAACAATTGACGGAAAAAGTGTGGACTTTATACCAGTTTTTAAATTGTGTTGATAGGCCACGTAAAACCAGAGTTATGATAAAAATATATGCAATATTTGGTTTTCTTCCTGTTGTCTAGTTGTTAAGAAACGGGGGGAAGTTTTAGGAGTGACGGCGGTGTTCTGAGATGTGAGAGATTTGAGACGTTTAGCGCAAATTTTGTGTAGTTAGTGTGTAGTGTAGTTTTGCTGTGTGTGTCAGAACAATGAGGCGGCTGCTGAATGTTACAGGTGTTACAGGAGTGATACATCTCCTGTTGTCAGGCCTGCAGGTATCAGGCTGTTGTTCTCCTTTATCTCATAGTGGACAGAAATTATTTTTTGGAGTGGCACAAATAATTTGTGTGGCATCAGATTTGATGCAGAACAGCTGATTGTTCTGTAAATAGTTTGAAATGTTTATTTAAAAACGCCTTGGCTGCATTTAAAAAAAAAATAGCTGCAAAAAACTTTGTTGTTTGCCAAACTGAGTTACTTTTTTGAAGAAGTAACTATATAATTAATTGCCCAACATTGGTCATTATATACTGTATTTTGCTGACAGAGAGTTACAGGACTCTCCCAGACCACAGACTCATAATACAAGTCAGAGCTTTATGGAAAAAAAAAAAGAAAGAAAGTTGTGTTTTCAAAATTGGAGTTCAAGTTATTTTTACTTCCAATAGTGTTAACATACTACACAGGTCATGAACAGGATTTTTTAAATTTTCATTGTAAGTGGGCTAAAGCAGTTAATTAAAAGTAGTCTAACATAAATGTAAATGCTGTAATTTGATTATTTTAATAAACCATGTAACTTGGATGGATTAGATGCTGGCGTGACCACAGTGCACACGTCTGATGTCGCTCACAGTGGTCCAAGGGATCGCTCAGGGAGTTCGTGTGTTCGCTCAGACACGTGAAAAATTAGAGGGAACATTGGTGGAAACATTATGGGTTCGCGGAGTCAGACGTGGATCAAATATTGTGCAGTATTTTGAAGTTCACTAAACATAGATGTTTACATTTTTCATTTATTCTTTATATTGCAAACATTTGCACTGTAATCAGTATTTGCACACTATTTTATATTATTTTTTGACAATCTTTAAAGCCATTATTCAATACATTGTTATTGTTAAATAAATATCGTCAAATAATCGAGATCTCAATTTCAGTGAAAATAATCGTGATTATCATTTTTGCCATAATCGAGCAGCCCTATCTGTAATTTGATTTGATGGATGAAGCCTCCTGTCAGCTTCAGATAAATAACAGGGAAGGATCGCTCAACAATCAGTTTACAGAGGATTAATTAAACAAAGCAAACTAAATAATTCTTTAACAAAGAAGTGATGCATATTTTACAGCCATTAGCGAACATCCTTTTATTTTCCCCACTTTTAAACCTCATTAAACCTCTGTTAACCCAGAGTTTTATTGATTTATGTTGTCAGGTGTGACACTGGTTTCATGATACTCGCCTCTCCCTGTGTCAGAAAGTTAAACTGATTACATTTTTCAAAACTGTAATACTGCAGATTTATAGATCATTTTTCATGTGAATGAGTATGCTTGTAATTTAAAGAGAAGGCGGACTAAGTGTAGTGTAATCCACTACATGTTAAACCCACTTCATTGTATCTTTAAATATAGAATAAATGCTGCATTAGAGCAAAATCATGTGAGTGAAAATAAGTAAAAATGAATCCACCAGAAAATGAGAGAACTTACCTGTGTAAGTCTGCTGCTGCTGTTTGTGTGAGGACAGTCGTAGCTCCCTTTATGTTTTGCTTTCCTGGTAAATGAAACCAGAACAACAAGCTCTGCTAGTTGTGAAGAGGAATGTTGATAATCCAGATATTTAGATGAGACAATTAAAAAGCAACATCATCATGGATTTAAGTGTTTCTAGTTTAGCAGTCATGTAAAAGCAGATTATTGTTCTTTTTACTGGCAGGTTTATGTCATGGTCCTGAGTCTATGGACTCAGTGGTTTTGTTTTGATTGTTATTATCTTTTGTTTCAATTTCATTCTGATTAAGACCCTCTAGTTTTGAGGTTTTGGTTTCTGTGTTCCATCTGTACTGTGTTAGTATTGTGTCTCTGTGTTGATGTCATTTCCTGTTTTATTTTGACAGCATCATGTCCTACGTTAGTGTGTCTAGTTTTCCTTCCCCTTGTCTCCTTATGTCCAGTTAATCCCAGCTGTGTCTCCCTCATTCCCTGATTGCTCCTTTGTGTATATGAGTAGGGCTGGGTATCGTCACTGATTTCTAGAATCGATTCAATTCCGATTCACAAGGTCCCGAATCGATTCGATCCACGATTCGATTTAATTCGATTTAAATCTGGGAAATTTTGACAGTCAGAAATATTATAATTCAGATCAGTACATTTACATATTTTTGTATCAATAAAATGGAAGCTGACACACGCAAATCTTTATCAAAGGTGTGAGCGTCACAGCAGATGCCTTTGTGTCAAAGTAGCTGAAGATAAAACACAGAAAAACATGAAGGTGAATATTCCTGGCCTGAGATTTTATAAAAATATTCTGCAGTACATCAAAAACGAAAGAAAACCATTAATCAACATATGAACGTTACCTCTGACGTTACAGCGGTTTTATTAGAGACACGGCTGAGCGTTTTGCATTTTGCATAATTTTAAAAAGTTTAAATTTGTTCAGTATTGAACGGCAGAAATTAGGTTTTCTTTTCGGAAGTATGTAAAACAAAAAACAACAACAAAAAAACAGCGTCCGACAGCGCTGTAAACAACGATAGACTTGTGCGTAACAAGCAAGCGAATAATGAAGAAAACAGATTTTTAGACGGGAAACTGTTCTTGAAGTACAGAGAGAGAGAGAGAGAGAGAGAGCTGTGCATCCTGGTGGAAGCAAAACAGTAAAAGTCAGAGTTGTTGTTGTTTATGTGAAGCGTAGTTTGGATCTTCTTTTGCTGCTGGTTCGGTCAATATTGTTTGGAGAGAGATCAAACTAACAGCTTTAGAATCAGCGCAAAAAGGGCGTGAACACAAAGCGCGGACCCGCCGACAGGTCAGAATCAGCGAGCTGTCGGCTTTCAGCCCCGACCGTGTCCGTGTCCGTGCCGTCAGGTGAGAAAGGCGATGTCTCACTGATCCGCGCTGTGTGTTTACGTCTTTGTGCAGAATCCGTGTACCTGCTCTCACTTACTGTCTTAGCTGTTTGGTGGTTGTTGAAATTTTGTGAGATTTCACCTGAGATTCTGGCATTTCTGGCAAAATAAATTTATATTAAAAAATCGATTCAGGATTTTAATGAATCGATTTTACGTTATCCAAGCCAGAATCGATTTTAATCGATAAATCGATTATAAAAACCCACCCCTATATATGAGCCCTGTGTTTTCGCCTGCTTGTTGCTGGTTCATCTGTGTTGTCTTCCTGGGTTTCCTCTGTACGTTTCTCCCTGCTTATCATGCCCCGTGTTGCTCTCCTCTTCGTCTCCTTCAGGCTTGTTACTTTGGTTCTTAGTATTTCCCAGTTTAGGTGTGCTAGTTTTGTTCGTACCATCCCCGCCTTTTGTTTGTATGTCACTCGCCTTCAATAAAGTTCACTCACATCTCAGCCAGTGCCTGCATCTTGGGTCCTAATTCTCACCCTCCAAACGTGACAGTTTATGTCCAAAATTTGAATATGGGCGTGTCTGCCCGACTGTAGGGTCAGAGACTGCAGTGGAGTAATTCAGCCTTCTATAAATCATGTCAGCAGGGTTGAATTAACTGCATTTACCTGCACCAGCTGGTCCACTGAGCCCATGTCTTTGTTTTAACAATTTTCCAGGAGATCACCAGTATAGAAGAGTTTGGAGGACAGATCCTTTGTCCAGTCATCTAGATTTAGACAGAAATCCATCACTACAACCCAAGTGTATTGTAGGCCTTAACAAGCTGTTGCACCTGATTGAAAATAAGCATGAGTCAGCAGCACAAGAGCTGTCCATTAAATTGATGTAAAGGATTTTAGAGCTCCTTCAACAAAAAAAGTCCAGCACAGAACACAACACAACATGTTTGTTGCTCTAAAAATTTGAATCGAGCACAAACGATTTAGGAAGGTTATACAAGAGAAACATGCAGGTAGAAAGCCATCAAAGCGTCAAAGCAATATGGATTGAAAAAGAGAAAATGCACACAAAAATAAGGCAGAAACAGGAACCAATATTGTGACAGAACTTTAAGAAATTAGATTTACAGCTTCAGAGAGAAAGCAGAGCTCCCTGCTGAATACGACGCAGGGATGAAGATCAGGGATGGCTGCTGAGTGTCACATTATGGTTGTACAAATGGAAGAAATTCATGTCTCAATATTGACTGACTACATTTATGAACATGAAAGTTCTTAAATAACAAATCTGCGAAAATTTCTAAAAATAAGGCTGTAGTATAGGCAAAGCAGTAGTTGAAACACAGTACCTATGAGTCAATGAAATGACGTGACGTGCCTCATTATGTGAGCCGTTGAAAAGATACGCAAATTCGTTTTTTGTGTGGTCAGGATCTGAGCTGATTCTGATGATGATTGTTACGAGTTTGCAACAAGATGGTAAGCACATTATGGAGCCACCAAAAAATATCAGCAATTAAGGAGTATTTTGAGACATCTCCCAATAAAAACATACATCTCCTCAAATCAATCTCAGAGAGGTTGGTTAGTTAGAGGTGTATGTGTGTATTTTACACAGGGCCCTGTATTATCACAGCAGGACTGCTGGTGTACATGGAATGACCAGCAGATGATTCATGAGACATGAAGGCCTGTTACCACCGTGAGGTAGCTGATGAACTGGTGATGAACGGAAGGCTGAGTTGGTCTTAAATGTCATCCTGCTGATTGCCGTTGATGGATTACAGGTGGAAGATGCAGGTGTGGAACCTTCATGGGTGGACAAAGGAAAACAGGGACCAAGCTGAAAAACACCAGACACTCATTCAGATCATAACACCTTTAAATCTTCACCATGCCAGGTAGGAGAGGGGGAAAAGGCTCTGAAAATCATTAATTGACTCTAATTATAATTAAAGCCTTGTTACTTTCTCTCATTGTCCGCCACATATCTTATCTGCTGTTTTTATACACTAAGTTGTGAAACATGAAAGTCCTGCAACAAGCAGTCCCAGATGGATTTGAATCAAGTGAATCATGTTGGTTTTAGGTCAGCAGGTCTCCAGGAAACTCAATTTGTATTATTGAGAACATTAACTATTATATCAAATATGACTTTTGAGTCAAGACAGTTACGACACATCATAAAATGACCATCACACACATGAAAATATATTTTATTGAACAGTGTTTTCAAAATTACAGAAAGAATCAAACCCCTCAGTGAAACAGACTCTTACTCAACATCCATCCATCCATTCGCTTCCGCTTATCCTTTCCAGGGTCGCGGGGGGCGCTGGAGCCTATCCCAGCTGTCATAGGGCGAGAGGCGGGGTACACCCTGGACAGGTCGCCAGTCTGTCGCAGGGCCAACACACAGGGACAGACAACCATTCACGCTCCCATTCACACCTAGTGACAATTTGGATTATCCAGTTAACCTATCCCCTCAAACTGCATGTCTTTGGACGGTGGGAGGAAGCCACGCAATCACGGGGAGAACATGCAAACTCCACACAGAAAGACCCCGGCCTGATGGTGGAATTGAACTCAGGACCTTCTTGCTGTGCGGCAACAGCGCTAACCACCGTGCCACCGTGCTGCCTTCTTACTCAACATATGTGTCATTTATCCATCAGAGTAATTGTGCATTCTCCTCAATAATTTGGACTTTCATTACAAGTAGATTATCTGAGATTTACAAAATGAATCCATGAAGTAAAAAGTAAAATTAAGCACATGGAGGCAAAGCGTACAAGAGAACAACTCCTGTTATTCAGATAGTTGTGTCAATATGTTGTAGCTGTCTGATTCTCGGGGTATGGGGTCAGAATAATATCCCACCAGCAGTTCTGGTTATAAGTGGTTGTAATTTGCTTTTCTTTTTATCCCACAATAAATTCACTGTATGATGAATAAATCCATGTTAAGGAAAGTTGTGAAATTGGAATAACTGAAAAACACGACCAAGATGTGTTTGTAGTCGACTTGGCAAATCAGTATGAGTTGTTGCACTTCTACACTCTGCACCATAATGAAGTATATTATACTTAATAAGACCAGTTTATTGCAGTGCATTCAATTTTATTGTGTTTTTATATAATATTTGTTATTTATTAGTACATTTTTCTTATTGAAAAACATGTAACAAATTCCTTTCTCAGTGTTTTTTGGGGTCATGAACGGATTAATGGCATTTCAATTCATGTCAGTGGGGAAAATAGATTTGACATACGAATGATTTGACTTATTAGCTCCGTCACGAAACAAATTAAAGTCGTGAGACAAGGCACCACTGTATATAATAAGAAAGACTGAAAAAATAATTGTTAAAAAAAGACAACAGAATAAACACTGAACCCGGTTTTTCTCATTGCATGTGTCTCTTCGTGAGAGAGATGTGTAACGCCAAGGATCAGAGTTGTACCTGTTCAGGACGACAGAGTCACCATTTTCCCTGCTCTCTGGGATATTGACCACAACATGACTTTGTGTGTTGTTTCTTGGTGCTGGCTGACGTCTGTTGTTGCGTTTGTGAGAGGAATATTTTTCTGGGATCACAATAAACAACAACAGTCCAACACAAGCGAGGTCCCCCCACATGTTTCTTATCTCTGATAGCTGGGAGTCATGAACTCTGTTTCTGAGAGCCAGTGAGTTGATGTTATCGAGATGCAAGGAAAACTTTCTCAACACTCTTAGGAGGCAGGTAGTGACCCGATATGTATGCTGTGGATCATACTCTGTCCCTCGAGCTTCATATGGCTCATAATGCTGTGTGATATAGACTTGGTCTATTGTCTGTACTGCGTTGCGCCCCCTGACTCTAATTATAATGCGAGCCCTGTTACTTTCCTCAATGTCCGACTCCGCGACATAATCTGGAAGTTCCAGTGATGCATCTTGGTAGATATTACCAACAGTGTAGTATCGATATCCCCTCGGCAGTGGGTCTAACAGCTGTTCATCGTTGCGATATCGATGTGAGCCATAATCACCACAGTTTGGGTCAAAGGTCAGCAGGATGATGTTGTTATTGTCAAAGTCAACTGTGGTAGCAAACCAGTGGAGCAAGCAGAGGCTGTACTCAGGCACAGACTGGCCAAAGCCTACTGACCTCAGATCAGTGATTGAGTTGAGCGCTCGTCTTACAGCTGACACAGAGCTGAAGGTCAGGAGGAGAGCCACACAGCAGCTCATCATTCTTCCAAACATCTTCATCCTGGAGAGATTTAAGAAGTCACTGTTTTTATTGTTCATGCATACTTTATATTATTTATTATATTATGATTAATAGAATATCCATGATTAAGACGCCTTTACATGGATTCCTAGTTTATAATTTGATAGTCATTCAGCCACACAAACACTGAAACAGGTTTGACTTGTTTTTCTCCTCTCTGGTTAATAGCATCCATTATGGGTTCACAGCAAATCCAGCATGTCCAAATTAACACTATCAGATTTGATTTCAACACTATTAAAGTGTCTATATGGGTCCACACCAGAGAGTGTTATTTTAACTCTTTTTGGAGAGTTGGTCAGTTAACTCTGATTCAGTGTTAAACACCAAATCTATCTGGAGTTGATAATTTAACACTTACTAATGCTAACTAGGTGTTAAGAGTTTATATATTAACTCTCAAAGAGTATTTTAGTTTAACTACATAAGAGTTATCTTCTAATTAATTCTAAAAAGTGAAAATTCTACTGTTCTGAAATTCTAGAAATTCCTTTGGAAATAAACATTAAAAAGATGCAATGGTTTTTGAAAAACATTTATTCAGAACTGTGCACCACAATTTCAAAACATTTTCTGAAAGATGTAACAATGTACATGTTCTCACTTTCATTAGAATTTTGTTTATCACAAAGTCTGACATAGGTAAGCTGGTAAATGCAAATAAATAACAGCATTCTCATCACTTATTTCTTCAATACAATATGCATGTCCTTCATTCATCACTTTGTGGAACTTCAACGCACTTCTGCTCTCCCCCATATTCCACCTTCATATTCACGGCATATTCTGTGTGGAGATTGATTAAAAATTAGTTGACACTAATTAATTGCACAAAAAAATCCGGTAATCAATTGCAGCACAGTAGAAAAAGGAATCATTTTTGAGCCATTACTTGTGTAAAGTATTTTCCAAAAAGACAAGGACACAGACAACAGGTAATACCGAACCAAATTTAAAACCTCAACCTTTTTCATTTTTACCTAAACCGTGTGCACAAAACTCTGGAGGGATCTAAATGCTAACATAGAACCCAGTCAGGACATATATAGAAAAAGACGAGCAAACAGCAGCTACTGCTGTTTGCTCGTTTTGTTTTTATAGGAGATCGTTTTCAGGCTTCAAGTAGCACCATTATACCAACATTTCACATTCTAGACATTGTTTTAGGTGTATTTAAGTTGACCAAAAATTTGACTGAAAATTCACATGCAAGCTTTTTTCAAGGCTGTAGTATTTGCCCGCAAACATACCTTTCAGCTAGCTAAAACAGAATATCATGCTATCACCGAGCAACATGGCTAATGCCTTTCACACAGCTTTGTCTCAACTCCAAAGAGCCACAGAAGTAAAAGCTAATAATAATAAGTGAAACAATCTTTGAAAAAATGACTTACCAAGCATGGAAAACAACTCAGAAATATGTAGAGCAAAATGTTCTGAAACGCTTCACTTCAGCTTCGATTGGAGTGCTGGGGGCGGAGTCTGTGAATTTACTCTATTAGTGTCATAGCCCCTCTAGGAGTTCGGAGTTAAGAGCTCAAGAGTTAATGTTTCCATTGTAACACCTCCAGATTTGACATAGAAACACTCATTTTTAACACTCGGTTTTAACTACTATAATTTTACACCTCAGAGTTACATTAAAGGAATGTGACTCTACTAAGAGTAAAATTAACTCTACTTTTGCAAGAAGACTACTAACACCAATACATTTAACACTTTTGAATTTGCTGTGTACGGAATATGATATAATAATAATAATAATAATAACTAGAAAGTGC
>CAKLIZ010000913.1:42624-71153 GCA_922035795.1 Oreochromis mossambicus | reverse complement strand
CTGATCACCAACAGGTGTGTGGCAGGAACTTCAGGTGTGGCCAGTCCTCCTGCAGGGCCACACCCATCAGGCCTGCATGTGGCTGTCCTCTATCCTCCAGCCACACCCGCAGACCACACACATACACACCCTGCCTATACATATGAGTGGAACACAGACTAACACAGCATTGTGCAGAAACACACACATCACCAAACAATAACAATGACAACAGTCAAAACTGCTCACGGACCCCCGAGTCCTCCAGAGTTGGGCCCGTGACAGAAACAACGATCTGTGCAATGATAATGTAAATCAAAGAAAGGCTGAATGTTATTCATATAATAAATAAAATATTATATGATGTAATTTTGATACATACTTTTAAAAAACTTCATGTGGCTTGATATGGTGGTGTTGTCGTGGCTTCAGCATTGTCTGCAATGAGTTGAAATGTTCTTTGGTTGCAGTTACTAATGTAGGGTAATTACTACTTTTATTTCTTAGTGGAACAAAGATAAATTCCTATTGATAAAAAACCTTTAGATTCACCTGACACAGTTGTTGAACACAGTTGAAAGACTTGCAAAAAAAATTTGAACCACACATTTATTTTAGTGTATTGTTGCTGCGGTGTCATTGAGGGCCAGTATAATAATTCATGTTACCTGACATATCTTTATATACAGTATATTACATAAAGTCATTGTACAATAATCCTTAAAACAAAAAATACATATAGAAGAACAAAAGACACTGTGTATCCAAGCCTTACTTTTGTTTCAGAACTTTTGGAGAAAAACAAACAAGCAAACAAAAAAGATGCACTCCAATAAATATACCAATCTGTCATAAATCCTTGGTCTCCCAATGTGTCAGTGTAAATGACGACGGCAGACCCGGTGACATTAACATGCTTTGCAGCATTCTTTATTAGCACACACACGGTTGCTGTCCACAATCAACATAGAGCTGCAGCTCTCCCCCTTCCAGCTCACCATTACCCCAACAACATCCCCAACCACAGGACCCAGTACAATATTTAAGTCGGCGGGGTGATTGCAGATGCCGTGCAGGTGCGTCCGGCTTCTCTGCACGACATTTTCGAGGTTTGGAGTTGGCATGGGGTCAGTCCTACCTTGGCTTCGCTAGGGAGAAGGCAACGTTTTTTGATAGGTGGTGCTCTGCAAGCCAGGTTAACGATTTGGGATCGTTACGTGACCTTGTGTTGGTGGAGGACTTTAAGAATGCAGTGCCTGAGTCTATTGCTTGTTATTTAAGTGAACAGAGGGTTTCTATTTTACAGCAAGGTGCCACCCTGGCAGATGAGTTTAAGCTGACTCATAAAGCAAATGCTGTAGGATGTGATGTCCCTTTTTTTGCTATAGTACATCTTGGGGTGGTAAGAGTGAGCCAGCTAGAAAGGCTGAAAAAGTTGTCATTTCAAGATCCAAACCAAAGCTAGGTTTCTTCTGCCACAAACCTGGCCATCTTGTTGCCAAATGCTTGAAACTAAAACAGAAAACGCACTCAAAGCAAAAAGCACCTGCCTCGAGAACAGTCAGGCATGGTTCTCAAACCGACAAGGTTGCCAGGCCCAGCAAAAGACCACACTTGGAGCATAATTACTCAGTGGTGTCATGTAGTCAGTGTCAGAGGTCAACTAACTCTGAGCTGTTGCCCGTTGACCATTTTCCAGGTCCTCTGAATGACCTGCAGTGTAACAGATTGTGTACACCACAAAACTTCAAATAATTCAAGCCTGCCCCTCTGGCTAACCAGCATGCCTGTCTGCAAGATCTAGTCAAGAACCGTCTGAAAAGCATTTCAGTAAAGCCCAGTAGCTGCCTACTGGGTTCTCCACATGTGATGGCTCAAATAAGCCCTGGCTATCACATGAGACATTGCTTTGAGGGTCTGGGGCCGCCCACAGTCAGTGTTTTGAACCCATTGAGATGGGGTTGGCAGCTTCCGCAGGCGATGCCTAACCATTGCTATGGGATTTGGTAGGTGGAAAGCCTACAGTTTGGTGACGCAACATTTATGGGCTTGATTGATTGGTTTGTTTATCGCAACAGGAAGAACCTTCTGACAAACCACGGGTTTGTATTTATGCAGGGCCTCCTCCTGAAGTTGCCTGTGTGGGTGTGTCCTACCATCTCTCCTGCCTTAGGTGCCACCTTTTTCTTTTGCACAGCTGCCTTCCATCAGCAATTAAAGGTATTTAAGCCCAGAGAAAGGTGAGCTCTGGGCCAGAGTGCCATGTGAATTGTTGGAGCTAGTGAGCTGTGTGTTTGGTGGTTGCAGCTAGTGAGAGGTATTTTATGATTGTTTGCTCCTGCTCGATGGACAGGAGTGTGTTTGGTTACTAATCTCTTTTTGACTTACTTTTCAGTTTGCTGATCGACACTTGAGTTTTGCTTCTTTAAATAGTGATAGCGGCTTGTCCGTCTCTTTTAGTTGAGTATTTAAAAGAAACTTTAATAAAACTCTTTAATTTAACCATTTTGCCTCTGTCTCCTTTTCCTGACCCGGACACTTTTTGTTACTTTCCCTCATCGCCTGGACCCCTTTTAGGGGAACGTAACAAGTGTCATTGAGTGCCTTCCATATTTTACTGGACACACAGTGTTGGTAACAACATTAAAAACCAAATACAAAATCCAGATAAATTGCAGAAGTGAAGAGATATTAGCAAACGTAACCTAAGAAGTAAAAGAAATATGTTACCTGCCATATCTTATATACAGTATGCTATACATTATAAATTACATAAAACGAAACAAAGTCTGCATTGTAAATTTTCTCTATGCCTTACATTTGGAGAAAAACAAACAAAAGTGATGTACTCCAGTAAATATACCAACCTGTCGTAACCGGTGGGTCTCCGGATTTTACCGGAGTACCAGCATGTGCATTACTTGAGTCACCAGACTCATTTTCCTGACAATGAGCTGCAAAGACAGTTTGAAACTCAGATTTGTTTTTATGTGTTGTTGCTGTTGTGCTTGAGTGCTTTTCACATTTCATTGGACACAACGTGTTAGTAAAAACATTAGAAAAAAACAAAATGAAATACAGGTTAATTACAGAAGCTAATCAAATTCAACTATTGAGTGTGTCCTTATATACAGTATAAGGAAAATAAAATATAAGTAATATATAATGGTTGTATGTATATTTATAAAGGCCCAGATTGTTAATTTTAGTGTTGCGAAGCTAAACTGTTCATAAAGACTACACTATTCTCCAATCACATGTTGCTTTTTAATTATGTATGTAGAAAGTTACTCTACGTTACAATTAGGGATGGGTATTGATAAGATTTTAACGATTCCGATTCCATTTTCGATTCTGTTTAACGATTCGATTCTTTATCGATTCTCTTATCGATTCTTATTTTTAAAAAGGAGAACACTAAGGTCGATTAGCTTAGAATTTTGTTTTATATCTTCTCTTTGAACAAGATAGAAATTTAGGAGTAACATGTCCTTATAAACCCAACAGTGAGATCTTAAGAGATCCAGCCTATGGCTCTTCAATGGGGTGTCACAGGGTCCCCGGGGAAAATTGTAAATGTAAAATAATAAAATAAATATTCTTCTGTAGCAATAACAAAGTATAACACAAATTATTCTGTAGCAATTACACAAGAATATTCAGTAATGTCCCTGCCTACAATTAAACACATTCACTTACCATCTGCTGTGGCAAATGGCTGCAAGGCTTTTACCACAAACTTAGTCACTGCTCGGTGACATTCAGGCCTGAAAAGAGACGCTACCGGTGGACTGCAGCGACAACTGCCAGCGAGCGCCAGCCAGACTCTGTCTGTCTCTCTCATCACGGTCACCTAAATGCACAGTAATGGCAGGTTTTGTAATAAAGCAGTTCGCGCTAACATAATATGCACTGTTAGTTGATTATTTACCTGCCGGGAGAGGACGTGCAAACCGCTGCTGCTGGGTTGAGATTCACGAGTCCGGAGCGGAATTAAAGACATTAATTTTTAAGTTCATTTTTAAGTTCATCGCGTGTTTTGTGAGCAAATGCTTTTGCATATTCGTAGTGTTTCCTCCCTTAAATGAAATATCTACTTTGCAAGTATTGCAAGTTGCCCTGTTGTCATCCGTTCTGGTAAAGTATAACCAAACTTTTGAGCGTTTGAGCCGCTTAGGCGCCGTGTTTCCTGCCAGGTACGCTCCGACGCTCCGCAACGTGGTGACGTCATTCGGGGCGACTGGAATCGATAAGGGAATCGTTTGCAAAAATGGCAAACGATTCCAAGGAATTGAAACAGTGGGAACCGGTTCTCAACAAGAACCGGTTTTCGATACCCATCCCTAGTTACAATATAGAAACATTGAGAGGTAAAATGCATTATACTGCGTCTCTTTTTGAAATGCTCACAATGACTTTGTGTCAAAGCAATGATGAGACACACATGCAGAAACGCAGTCGGCATCTTCATATTAAATGTGATGATAACCTTAAACAGAAATGAAGAAATGTTAGTTTTGCAGTGAGCTTATAACTCTGGACTGAAAACTGATTAACAACTAAGAGGTAATAATAAATATTTAATAAGAAAAAAGTAATCTATTGCAAAATTACCTTTTGTTCATCCTTCTCAGAGTCAGTCTGGAGTTCTGCCTGTGTGGATTAACTGTATTCAGCTTTAAATAAGAAAAAAATGACTCATTCAAACATGACTCAGTGATTCGATTGGCACAAGAATATCCTGATCCTTTTCCACTGAATTCCTTAAAACCCACCTGACCTGTATTCAGAACAAGCAAAGTAAACTTTAGAATGTTTATTCAAGGTTTCAGCAGTGCTTTAGTATTTGTCTCACTGCATAGTGTTTGTGGCCAGTCGTTACAATTAGGGCTGGGTATCGTCACTGATTTCTAGAATCGATTCGTTTCTGATTCACAAGGTCCTGAATCGATTCGATCCACGATTTGATTCAATTCGATTCGATTCAATTTGACTCAACTCGATTCAATTTGATTCGATTCAATTT
The DNA here is from genome assembly GCA_922035795.1 of Oreochromis mossambicus. Lineage (NCBI taxonomy): Eukaryota > Metazoa > Chordata > Actinopteri > Cichliformes > Cichlidae > Oreochromis > Oreochromis mossambicus. The sequence continues at coordinate 66,148 of CAKLIZ010000913.1, read as the reverse complement.
GATTTGAATCTGGGAAATTTTGACAGTCAGAAATATTATAATTCAGATCAGTACATTTACATATTTTTGTATCTATAAAAAGGAAGCTGACACAAGCAAGACTTTATCAAAGGTGTGAGCGTCACAGCAGATGCCTTTCTGTCAAAGTAGCTGAAGATAAAACACAGAAAAACATGAAGGTGATTTTCCTGGCCTGGGACTTTATAAATATATTCTGCAGTACATCAAAAACGAAAGAAAACCATTAATCAACATATGAACATTACCTCTGATGTTACAGCGGTTTTATTAGAGACACAACTAAGTGTTTTGCATTTTGCATAATTTCAAAAAGTTTAAATTTATTCAGTATTGAATGGCAGAAATTAGGTTTTCTTTTCGGAAGTAAAAGGAAAAAAACAACAGCCCACAGCGCTGTAAACAACGGTAGACTTGTGCGTAACAAGCAAGTGAATAATGCAGAAAACAGATTTTTAGACGGGAAACTGTTCTTGAAGTACAGAGAGAGAGAGAGAGCTGTGAATGAAGTGTGATTTTTATCGTGGTGGAAGCAAAACAGTAAAAGTCAGAGGGAATTCATGACGATGTTTATGTGAAGCGCAGTTTGGATCTTCTTTTGCTGCTGGTTCAGTCAATATTGTTTGAGCTGTCGGCTTTTAGCCCCGACCGTGTCCGTGCCTTCAGGTGAAAAAGGCGACATCTCACTGATTCTGATCCGCAGGTCCACGCTGTGTGTTTACGTCCTTGTGTAGAATCCGTGTAGCTGCTCTCATTTACTGTCTTAGCTGTTTGGTGGTTGTTGAAATTTTGTGAGGTTTCACCTGAGATTCTGGTGTTTCGGGCAAAATAAATTTATATTAAAAAATTGATTCAGGATTTTAATGAATCGATTTCACATTATCCAAGCCAGAATGGATTTAAATCGATGAATCGATTATTAAAACCCAACCCTAGTGACAATAAGAGACTATACAGACAACACATGTGCAAGGTCTTTCTCTGAAATTTTGAAAAGATGAAATAGCAGGTTACCAGTCAAATACCAGTCAAAATAATATTTTATGAAAGTATTAGCTATCGTGAGCTTAGAGAGAGTCACGAAGATCTGCCTGATAACTGTGAGAATCCTCCCTCCAAGTTGAAAAACACGAGCCACCCGGACCACAACTCTTCCATGGTTACCCTCCATGACCATGTATCAAAGGGATCAAAGCTCAGTAAGCCCCAGATTCCAGGTACAGTCATGCATATACACAGCCAAGCCATTCAGTCACACATGCCCACCAACTAACAACCCATAGACAAAAATACACACCTCAACATCTACCTCCGTAGTGCAGCAGAGCAGATGCTCCCCCAGAACCTGCAGGAAACCATGATGCAACATTGCTAAGCCAATCTCAGCTGAGCATAGGGTAAATAACAGTGCTAAGATTCTATATAAAGGTATAATAAAAAAATCGTTATGAATTTATTTTTCTAGAGAAATTACTACACCAATCTGAAGATATCAGAGGCCCAGCCAATGAGAGGTGTGAAGAACTGTAATAATTGCACATTTATTATAATTAATTATTTAAATTTTAATAGAGTAAACTGACTGAAAGCAACATTAAAATCTGCATCCAACTCTAGTTTACACCCTAAATGGGAAGATCTAGCCAGTAATGGTTGAAAGTTAGCAATTGCTATAAACTTATATGCATTACATCAGCTTCGTGCCAGCCCTATATGCCATCTGTATGGATGGCTAGTTTGGACCTTTCAAAATGTATTGTCATGAGAGAAACATAGTTGATGCATTTATTGTAATTTGACAATGTTTTCTTTTCTTTTTTTAACTTTTTATTTTGTTCTTTTCCAAATTTATAGTTCACGCAAACAAAAATATGAAAAAGGAACACACGAAAAACAAACTCAAAGTTATAAAGCATACCTAATCAGTGGGGAAAGAAAAACAAAGGATAATTATACTCATATATAGAGAGATGGGGCCAGGGAGTACCCAAAGTACAGTTTTATCAATCCCGTCCCAAAAAACACCATCCACATCCACTCCAAAGCGGAGAATAGAAGGACGCCATTCTCTCTGGGCCCGACCATCCACCTATGCCTCAAAGGACCAAAGACTAAAATTAATTTGAATTAGACAAGAGAGAGGAAGAGAAAAACAAACAAACAAACAAACAAACAAACAAACAAAACAAACAAAACAACGAGGGAAGGTCCCTGCCTTATGGAACTGATTGAGTCTTGTACGCCAGCGGTCCCCAACCCCCGGGCCTCGGACCGGTACCGGTCCGTGAGTCGTTTGGTACCGGGCCGCGAGAGTTGAGGCTCAGGTGTGAAATGTATGGTTTTCAGGGTTTTTATCGGTTTTCAGCGTTATTTTGTTATCGTTTTTATCGTTAACTCGGTTTTCCTGGGTCTTTTCACGTGTGTTATGAATAAATCTTCTCTTTTTCGGTACCGGCACTAGTTTTATTTTGTTGTATTTATCCGCGACACCTTATTGCCGGTCCGTTAAAATATTGTCGGGCATAAACCGGTCCGTGGCGCAAAAAGGGTTGGGGACCGCTGTTGTACGCTATCCATTTTGCCCACTGTTTTCAATGTTTGTCAGATTTCAGTCTCAGAGTGTAGGTCATTTACTCCATTATATATATTTCCTCGATTACATCAGTCCATTCTTCCAATTTTAAAGGGTCACTTTTCAGCCAGTTTTTTGTTATTACCTTTTTGCTTGACAACAACATAATTTTAACCAAATAATGGTCCTCCTTTCTTACATTTCCCCATATTCCAAAATACATTACTTGTGCCTCACACGGCACTTCGTACCCCAGCACTCTCTTCATTGTTACTGCAATGCTTTCCCAGTAAGGTTTGATATGTTTACACTTCCAAAACACATGAGAATGATTGGTGTCCCAGTCTCCACATAATCTCCAGCATCGTTGGGATGTTTTCAGCTGCTTGCTTTTAATATAAGGAGTAATAAAGAACCTAATCACATTTTTCCAGCCATATTCTCTCCATCGTCTAGAGCTGGTGGAATTATGCTGTGTGAGACATACGGATCGCCAGTCATCCTCTGACAATTCAAGATGTAATTCAGATTCCCACTTTTGTTTGATATATATAATGTTTCATTCCTATTCAAATTTTGCAGACCATTATATAATTTCGATAAAATTCTTGATGGAGGATTTTTATATGCACCTGTTATTATTTCTATTATCTGGCTTCCTTCTCTCAAGGGCTTCTTCCAAATTTCTGTATTGTAAAAATGTCTTAATTGAAAGTACCTAAATAAATCTGATTTATCCAGTCCAAATTGTCTGTGTAGATTCTCGAAGGATTTGAATGTTTTCCCATCTATTAATGTGCACATTGCTGTAGTTCCTTTATTGACCCATCTTAAAAATGTACTGTCCCATTGTCCACTTTGGAATTTTCAAGAAAATGCAGGCCAAATCAACAATTTACAGTTTTCTATAATTCTTCACTATAATCCACCAGAGTTTAATAGTGAATTCAGTAATACAATTTGCGTTCATAGACTGTATAGTTTCCTCTCCCAATCTTGCTTGTGGATAACATGATGAGCAATAATTTATCTCCATATGCTTCCATTTTGAGATGTAATCCGGTGAACACCAGTAAACGATATATCTCAGCTGGGCTGCATAGAAATATTTCTTGAAATTCGGGAGGGCAAGTCCTCCTTTTTTTTTTCTTAATTGAAGTATTTTAAATCTTATTCTTGGCTTTGCCCCTTTCCAAATAAATCTACTAACTAATTTATTCCATCTAACAAATTGTGCATCTGGTATATGGACGGGCAATGAAGTCAATAGACACAGTAGTCGAGGAAGCACATTCATTTTTTATTGCTCTATTCTTGAACTAAGGTCTATGACAAGTGGAGCCCATTTAATCAAATCTTTTTGAATTGTATTACTAATCTTTACATAATTTGCCTCGTATAGTGTACTTATTTCGCTAGTTAGATAGACACCTAAATATTTGATCTTATTTGAGTCCCATTTTAATTTATATTCGTTTTGAATTGAATCTTTGGGGAAATAATTCAGACAGAGTACTTGAGTCTTTAAGATATTTAGTTTATACCCTGAATTTTTGCCAAAATATTTTAATGCTTTAATCAATCGAGGAAAGGTCGTATCAGGATCCTGTAGGTATATAATAATATCATCAGCGAAGAGACCTATTCGTTGTTCAATTTTAAAAACTGAAACCCCTTTTAGGTCTGCACTTTGCCGTATATACTGAGCCAAAGGCTCGATATACAGGTCCTTCTCAAAAAATTAGCATATTGTGATAAAGTTCTTTCCTGTAATGTACTGATAAACATTAGACTTTCATATATTTTAGATTCATTACACACAATTGAAGTAGTTCAAGCCTTTCATTGTTTTAATATTGATGATTTTGGCATACATAACTCATGAAAACCCAAAATTCCTGTCTCAAAAAATTAGCATTTTTCATCCGACCAATAAAAGAAAAGTTTTTTTAATACAAAAAAAGTCAACCTTCAAATAATTATTTTCAGTTATGCACTCAATACTTGGCCGGGAATCCTTTTGCAGAAATAACTGCTTCAATGCGGCGTGGCATGGAGGCAATCAGCCTGTGGCACTGCTGAGGTGTTATGGAGGCCCAAGATGCTTCGATAGCTGCCTTAAGCTCATCCAGAGTGTTGGGTCTTGCTTCTCTCAACTTTCTCTTCACAATATATCACAGATTCTCTATGGGGTTCAGGTCAGGAGAGTTGGCAGGCCAATTGAGCACAGTAATACCATGGTCAGTAAACCATTTACCAGTGGTTTTGGCACTGTGAGCAGGTGCCAGGTCGTGCTGAAAAATGAAATCTTCATCTCCATAAAGCTTTTCAGCAGATGGAAGCATGAAGTGCTCCAAAATCTCCTGATAGCTAGCTGCATTGACCCTGCCCTTGATAAAACACAGTGGACCAACACCGGCAGCTGACATGGCACCCCAGACCATCACTGACTGTGAGTACCTGACACTGGACTTCAGGCATTTTGGCATTTCCCTCTCCCCAGTCTTCCTCCAGACTCTGGCACCTTGATTTCCGAATGAAATGCAAATGTTGCTTTCATCTGAAAAAAGTACTTTGGACCACTGAGCAACAGTCCAGTGCTGCTTCTCTGTAGCCCAGGTCAGGCGCTTCTGTTTCTGGTTCAAAAGTGGCTTGACCTGGGGAATGTGGCACCTGTAGCCCATTTCCTGCACACGCCTGTACACGGTGGCTCTGGATGTTTCTACTCCAGACTCAGTCCACTGCTTCCGCAGGTCCCCCAAGGTCTGGAATCGGTTCTTCTCCACAATCTTCCTCAGGGTCCGGTCACCTCTTCTCGTTCTGCAGCATTTTCTGTCACACTTTTTCCTTCCCACAGACTTCCCACTGAGGTGCCTTGATACAGCACTCTGGGAACATTTCAGAAATTTCTTTCTGTGTCTTACCCTCTTGCTTGAGGGTGTCAATGATGGCCTTCTGGACAGCAGTCAGGTCGGCAGTTTTACCCATGATTGCGGTTTTGAGTGATGAACCAGGCTGGGAGTTTTTAAAAGTCTCAGGAATCTTTTGCAGGTGTTTAGAATCAATTCATTGATTCATATGGTTAGGTTAAAAGCTCGTTTAGAGAACCTTTACATGATATTTTTTGAGATAGGAATTTTGGGTTTTCATGAATTATGTATGCCAAAATCATCAATATTAAAAACAATGAAAGGCTTGAACTACTTCAGTTGTGTGTAATGAATCTAGAATATATGAAAGTCTAATGTTTATCAGTACATTACAGGAAATAATGAACTTTTTCACTATATGCAAATTTTTTGAGAAGGACCTGTATTTAGTTTAGTTTTTCCTGCAGTATATGAAAATTGGTGTATTTCAAAAATAAAACTATGAAGACACTCAAAATAAATTTCCTGTGGTGGGAAACTAGTTTGTGCAACTTTTTTGTATTTACAGTTTTGAGGGATAAGCCTCTTAAATTTCTCTAACTAGAAATATATGTTAAAAAAACAAAAACGATTTTCAATTTCTTTGTAGTTTATTGCACTTTTTTGCAATTTGTGTACTTACTATGCACTTAATGCATACATATTACTAAAATTTGGGTTATAATGGTTGTATTGATGTATATAAACTTGAAATGCTCCCAAAAATGGCACTACAGCATGTAAAAATATAAGATAAGCTCTGGCGGACTTGGTTCTATGGTAGGTCTTAAAGGGTTAATATTAATTTCTAGTATCAGCTGATGTTTGCTGGAGCCGTAAAAGCTGCTGGTCATGATGTCGGTTTGTATATCTGGTGAGAGGGAAATATGAAGATGAAACCAGGAGATGTCCTTACTGAATCATCAGAGCTGAACAGGTGATGGAGAAACAGGTTTACCTTTTAGGTGACATGAATGAGTTGAAGGGAAGTTATGAACTGTTTCTGAGAGACAGATAACACCAGGATCCTTTTCTAAGTAGCTGACAGCTGGTAATTGTGCAGGGGCGGGTCTAGCAAAGTTTTGCCAGGTAGGGCATTAACAGGGAAAGGGGGGTACAAAAAAATACTTTTCTTTCTTATTCTCATTTAAAATGTCTAGCTTTTATTAAATAATTATCTGAATCTTACAACCAAAGCTGTCATCTGATGTAAAATGTATAGAAATCATACATTCTACAATGCTACTGAGGAATACACCTCCAGCCCTCTCCCTCCTCTGGGCAGGGCTGATCACAACCTGGTCTACCTCCAGCCCCTTTACAGACCTGCCGTTCAGAGACAACCTGCAGCCAGAAAAACGGTCACAACATGGACAAGGGAGTCGGAAGAGACTCTGCAGGGATGCTTCGAGTCAACTGACTGGGATGTTCTTTGTGATTCCAATCAGGACAATATTGACAATCTGACAGGCTGTGTTACAGACTATATCAACTTCTGTGTTGACACTGTAGTCCCCCCAAAAAACATTCTGTGCTTCTCCAACAATAAACCCTGGGTTTCCAAAGACATCAAAGCAACCCTGAACAAGAAAAAAAGAGCTTTCAGAAATGGTGACAGAGATCAGCTGAAACTGGTGCAGAAGGAGCTGAAAGCCAAGATTGAAGAGGGTAAAGAGTCCTACAGACGGAGGCTGGAAAACAAACTGCAGGAAAACAACACCAGGGAGGTGTGGAATGGAATGCGGGCTGTCCCTCTCAGCAGATGACATCAAAAAAGAATTGGGCAGACTCCACTCTGGCAAAGCTGCTGGCCCCGATGGTGTCAGTCCCAGGGCCCTCAGGTGCTGTGCTTCCCAGCTGTCTGGAGTTCTACAACGGATCTTCAACATGAGCCTGGAAATGCAGAGAGTCCCATCACTCTGGAAGACATCCTGCCTGGTTCCTGTCCCTAAAAAGATCAACCCGTCGACCCCCAGTGACTACAGGCCAGTGGCTCTGACCTCACATGTCATGAAGACTCTGGAGAGACTCATCCTGAAACATCTGCGTTGACTAATTTGACTAATATTATGTAATATTTATGCACCTAATGCGGACATACCCGCCTTTTTTCATAACTTGTCACAGCATCTTTTGGAATTAGAAGGAGCACAAATAGTGGTAGGAGGAGATTTTAATCAAATACTGGATCAAGACCTAGATAGATCACTTCCTAGGAGAGGCACAGAGAGTAAATCTGTAGTTGCCATAAGGCAGATGACCTCAGATTTAGGTCTGAATGATATTTGGTGGACAATGCATCCAGAAGGCAGGGAATATTCCTTTTACTCTCCGCCTCATAATGTTTATACTAGGATCGATTATTTTCTTATTTCTGAAGCCTTAGTGAATAACTCTGTAGATTCAAGTATTGGTAATATAGTAATCTCGGACCATGCGCCAATTTTTCTATGTCTTGGAAATATCTTACAGATTCCTCAAAGCCGCAGATGGCGTTTAAATGTGTCCTTAATTAAAGACTTTGGTTTTATTAAATTGATAAGAGATGAAATACAATTTTACAAACAGACAAATAATCGAGAGGACACTACATTGGCTACTTGGTGGGATGCTATGAAGGCATACTTAAGGGGGAGGATAATTTCTTACGCTTCCTTTAAAAAGAAGGCAGCTAACAAGAATATCATTACGTTAGAAGCCAAATTAAAGGCACTTGAGGCAGTACATTCCCATACAAAAGATAGAGTTACGTTGAATAAAATTGTTAAAGTTAAATATAAGTTGAATGTACTGTACAATAGAAAGGCAGAATACGCTTTATTTCGCATTAATCAAGCATATTGGGAAATGGGAGAAAAGCAGAGTCGTTTATTAGCATACCGTCTTAAACAGAAAGACAGTATGAACCATATCCCAGGCATACGACAATCAGATGGGGTTATTTCAACTTCTATTAGACATATAAATGATGGATTCAGGGCCTTTTACAATAATCTTTATTCTACACAAGGTAGTTTAGATGAACAGAAATTCGAAGCATTCTTTACTGATTTAAACCTGCCACAGCTTTCTACTACTGACCAGCAGATTATAGATGCTCCAATTACAGTGGAGGAGATTACCCGTGCAATTAACAGTATGCCACTTAATAAAGCTCCAGGATTAGATGGGTTACCATTGGATTTTTATAGAGCATTTGAGGATATGTTAAGTCCCCTGTTGCTTGATGTTTATAATGAGGCGTTTAAAGTAGGATCATTACCTCAGTCAATGTACTCTGGACTTATAACATTTATTCTTAAAACTGGGAAAGACCCTTTAGACCCAAGTGGTTACCGCCCTATATCTTTGCTGAATTCTGACCAAAAAATTTTGGCAAAGGTCTTAGCGGGTCGATTAAAAGTAGTAATAGCGAAAATAATTCATGCAGACCAATCTGGTTTTGTTCCAAACCGCTATGGTTCAGATAATATTAGGCGGTTGGTTAATTTGCAAAATTATGTATATGATTCAGTATATCCAACAGTGGCCCTATCGCTGGATGCTGCTAAAGCTTTTGATTGTGTTGAGTGGGATTATCTGTTTAAGACATTAGAAAAGTTTGGTTTTGGTGATAAATTTATTAGGTGGATAAAGCTATTATATGATTCGCCTTCAGCGCGAGTATTAACGAATGGACTTATATCAGATCTATTCCTTTTACAGAGATCCACAAGACAGGGTTGTCCCCTTAGCCCCGGTCTTTTTGTAATTGCTATAGAGCCTCTGGCACAAAAACTGAGAAATAATGTAAATATATTTGGAATTTCGATCGGTAATAGTCAACATAAGCTTCTATTATATGCAGATGATATGTTGTTACTTATGACCCAGCCTGAGAAGTCAATTCCAGCCCTATTAGAATGTATAGAAAGCTTTACGCTGCTTTCAGGGTATCGCGTCAACTGGGATAAATCAGAGGCAATGCCTATGTCAGGACACTGCCCCACACTTTATTTAAACAGATTTAAACAAACAGATTTGGTATCTCAAATCTTTGTCAAATGGCTAACATTGCCATTTGACAAAATAGCTCACAAAACAGCAGTAGTTCTGCTCTATCCGATGAAACAATGTGCAAAACATTTCTTTAAGAGATAAAATTTAAGCAGTATTTTTAAAGCATAACGCATGATGGCAGCTGGGCCTTGATACAATGTAGAAACAGACCAATTAAATAATTACTCAACATAGGTTGTCACTAAACTGCAGGGATCCACAACTGGCTTCCTGAATTACCTTTGGCCATTACATTGTTTAGTGCATAGTGCAAGTGATTGTGGTAATTGGAGAGTGCAGAGTGACACTAATACTCCAAATGCAGGCCATTAATGGTAAATGGCCTGCATTTGTATAGCGCTTTACTCAGTCCCCAAGGACCCCACTTTACATTACATTCAGTCATTCACCCATAGGTAATGGCAAGCTACATTGTAGCCACAGCTGCCCTGGGGCGCACTGACAGGCTGCCGGACACTGGTGCCACCGGGCCCTCTGACCACCACCAGTAGGCAAACCAGTAGGGGTTAGTATCTTGCCCAAGGATATTTGACATGCAGCCAGGAGGCAGCCTGGGATTGAACCACCAACCTTCTGATTAGTGGCTGACCTGCTCTGCCACCTGAGCTACAGCCACCCCTTATTAGCACTTATATACTGTTGCTTGTATGTACATAGTTGGAAAACCAGTCAAAAGTCAGAACTTCATTGCAAAACTGTAACTGCTGACTAAACTTGACATATTTTTGTGCTTGAAAAGGAGGTGCTGCAGAGCACAACCAGAGGGCAATTAATCTTCTGATTAGCTAATCCATAGTTGTGGTGGGGAAATAAGTTCCATCTAAATTCATAATTTAAGAGAGAAGTTAAACCCTTGACATGTCACCAGTCTGTTGGAGGATTTTCTTCTTGTTAGCGTTAGTGATTATCTGAGGAAATTTATTTAAATGATGCACAACAGCTCACTCCTACATTCTGTTGTGCTCACATTTTTCAGAAGGAATTCAGGAGAAATATTTGTCATTTAAAGGATTTAATTTGCTTTAGCAGTTGAAATTACAAGTACACATACAAGTATTACAGCACTGTACTTTTGTGTGAACCAGCCAACTGCTTTCTAAGGCCCAGTTCAGGACATCTTGTTCGGACTTCCTGACCTAGAGACAATATTCTAACCATTATCACTGTATGTGTAAGCATGCTGCAAAATATCCCTCTGCACTCAACGTCCACAATATAACGCCAGACAAAGCTTAAAAAATGGTAAATGGCCTGTATTTGTATAGCGCTTTACTTAGTCCCTAAGGACCCCAAAGCACTTTACACTACATTCAGTCATCCACCCATTCACACACACATTCACACACTAGCAAGCTACATTGTAGCCACAGCTGCCCTGAGGCGCACTGACAGAGGTGCCCTTAAAAGATGAAGAGCCAACTCAGTTATGAGCACAATTGCATTTTGTATATAAAAAAATAATGAAAACAGCTCTAACTAATCATTTAAATTAAAAAAACAAATGTTTTCGACCCTAACAGTTCCATGACATTTTCTTTACAGCACGATATATACAGCATGTACAAAAAATGCTGTCATAGTCCCTGTTCATAAATCCAGTTATCTTAAATCCCTATTTGACTTCAGACCTTTTGCTCTAATGTTAGTTGTCTTGAGGATCCTAGAAAATATTTTCAGGTCGGAAATCATGAAGAAAGCCTGTATATCTCCTTGATCTCATTACATTTTACAGCCAACAATGCTGCAGGGTTGTGAATATTTTATAGAAGTGTGATGAGTTTTTTTTCTGTACTTCTTCTATTTTTGTATTTTTTTTGTTTGTTTGTTTTACACTTATTTTTATAATGTGATGATTAAATCTAAAATGAAATTAGATAAATAGGTTAGTTTGTTGTACTGTGATGGATTTGAAGTAAAGAACAGTGTGTGACTGGTGCACAGTGGCTGTGGTTTCTTGGTCAGAGTTACATCAAGTGTAGCAGAGATTCGTATGAATTTTAGCTGATGATGGTGAGATCCTGTTTACAGGCAAAGTCACCCTCTACAATGTAGACAACAGAAAATATAATTTATTTTTATTCTTTTTTTCTGATTCAAAGAGAGTATAATTAGAAAAAAAAGGTTACAGTAAAGTTTGTTTTCCTATCTACTTATATTATTTTATTATTATGTTATTATAGCACAAGGTTCCGTTAGCTTTGCACACAAAGAGAAACGTGCTTCAAAAAAGGTTTTTTACTTTCTTACTTTGAGTACATTTCAGTGCCAGTACGTCTACTTAAGTACAGAATGTCTGTACTTTTGCCAAATCTCATTACAGAAGCTCCTCTACATTAATTTCAACCTTTTCCATCCCCAATGCACGGCAACTGGTGGAGAAACTGAGGTCATTGAGGTCAGTGTGCATTAAATGTACCATTGTGTTTTGGACATTGACCTCAGCGACCTCAGTAAAATTCTTTGTCATGTTAAGATGTGTTTTGTGCAGAAAATGTTAACTTATTTACCAAGAATCTTACAGGTCAGAGATTGAAAAATAGCTCTTATGAAATTGTTCTTCACTTTTTGAAATTGAAATTAAACTTCACTTGAACTTCCCTTTAACGGCTGTTTTTAAAAGCTGTGGTTCCCTCACTGTTTCACCAAGGCTGTTGCCTAATTGTGGATCTGATAATGATCTGTAAGTATTTATAAATAAGTCATATCTTTAGATACGCTCTTTTTCATGATCTCTATGCTTTTTATGGCAAAATAACAAATGAGAAATAACTGAGCATGTCAGATGAAAAACTGTCACACTGGAAACTTGTACAGACAAAATAGTTTCATAAGGCATATTTAGTAAATAATGACCCTTCTGTTTGTAGCCAACATATGGACAAGGCACATTCTTTGAACTGTTCCACGACTGTCTAATTAACGGCCGTGCGATTTCACGGCCTGGGAAGGTGATTGTACAACAGTTTTCTACTGCTGTTATTTCTGCAGATGTATTTATTTATTAATATTCTGTTCAGGTTTTCCTTACTAATAATAATGTATTTAGACACATTTCTCTTTTATTGTTATGTTTGTGTTATGTACGTTTTCTTTTTTTAACATATTTTATAGATTTAGATTTGTTTATTATTTATATTGTTCTGTATCTTCTGTGTCATTCAGTGGATGTACTGATGACGCTGACCACATGCCCATCATCTGGTCAAAAATCTGTACTGTACATCCGTCTCCAGCTGACTACCTAAACTTTCGATTTAGAGCTGTAATTTAACTGTAATTAATAATAATTAATTGCATCAAGCAAAAATTAAACTATATGCAACAGTCTTTTACTTGAAGAAATTGTTTAACAATTAACCCTATTTTTGGCATATTCCAGCGTACAAAATGAAATTTTTTTTTGCGTTTATACTCAGTCTTTCAAATAGATGCAAGTTAAACACAGCAGAAAATAAATAAAATCAAAGATTCAGTGGCACTAAGTCCTGTCGCTTTTAAATCTATTTTCACCTGTTTAGCAGGAGTGGGGCGGGTGGAGGTTTGCCCTGGTGCAGGTGTGCTGCACGGGTCATGTCAGTATCTGGGATTCCAGAAGTTTCTCTGTGAATTTCACATTCCCGTGGCAGCATACTTGGTGCTTGCTAAGACGTTTAGGGTTTTGGGGGGGGGGGGGTTTGCTGTAAAAATAAGTTTTCTTCCCACGCAGTGCACAGTGGAGGCTAATGTTTTTGTCACTTTTTACGGGATCAAACTCAAAGTAAGGTCAGTACTTCCACGCTTCAAACGCTGCAGAGTCGTACTCTCTCCCGCACTCGATATATTATTAATTGTTGATCTGCACATGTTTGTTACCACGAACCACGCACGCCCTTACATCATTGTCATGTGACACTCACGCAAACAAATCACGGTTTAGTAACACAGCGTGCTTATAGGAAAGTAACTGTAATCGAATTATCTTTTTTGCAATAGTAATCCCTTACTTTACTCATTACTTGAAATGCGTTACTGCCCATCACTGCAGAAGACAAACTGACAAATCTGTTAGGATGAGTTTTTTTTTTTTTCCTTTCACCTGCTTTGATAAACACACACCTACGTATATAACCTCATTTAGGTATGAGCACACATCACACTGTATAGACACAGACCTGAACACACACATTAGAGACAGGCATACACCAATGGAGACATAAAAAACATCCAGCTTTGGGCATGTTTAAGGTTCAACATATTGTGCAGGTTTCCGTTATTAGAGTATAGCATCGTGAGTACTCGCGTTCACGATGGCTCCAAAAGTCTGCCGTAAAGAGTCTGAAGTATCCACCTTAGTGAAAGGTGCTCGTTTTAACTATTACCAGATGTGCAGATGGGCCACATAAGTTGAGGCAGACTAGGGTGTTGTTGGTTCTTCTTTATTGCAGTCAAAAGGAAACCCACGTGTGTACGATATCTCAAACTGACTGGGACGTTATTGCTATAGTGTAAATTCAGTGGATACAAGAAATATAACAAGAACAAGCTTTTCGTAACAGTATGTATCCTATCACGCTGGCACTCATCTGATGTTTATGAGATCCTGAGGTCTGGCTCTCCTTGCCTTACCATAAAAGTCATCCCAAACCACTGATAGAGATAAAAGAGGTTCCAGAGAGTCAATCAGGTCTTCAAGCCCCATTTTTGCCACTTCATATGTTCCTTTAAATGTAATATTTTTAAAAGGTTGCACATCAATAAAATCTTTGCTTACCACTTGTCCCTGTAAATGTGTGCTTCTCCTCAAATTTACATTCACTCAGAAATATCAGTGCTTAAGATTTTAATGATACAGAAAATAAGAAAAACTGTTCATTTGGGGAAATAACATTTTGCAAGAAAAGCATTCATGCCATTACACATTTAGTTTGCTTCTACAAAGAGAAACATTCCAGCTCCAATTATGCCACATATGACTTCATTCCTTATGTTGCATTAGATTAAAACAAAATAAGTAAAGCTGTAACATCAGAAACAGATTCTTTGGAGGATATATGAGTTGATTGCTTCTTTGCCAGGATTAACATGCCTTTATGTCAGCGGAAATCATCAGATGTTCTTCACACAGACAGATGGCAGTAGGTTGCTACAGTATGTTGTGACGTCATACTTTTGCGACTTCGGGAAAAACCGCCGTAAAACAAAAAACTGTACTTAAGCTGCGAGAAACCGCCTCTGTCCGCCGATCAACGGACCCTGACCCTAATCCTAACCCTAACCTTTTAATAAACGGTAAGCAGGATTGAAATTGTCCTTGCAACACTGGAATTTCATAAATGCAAGAATGGCTTGGCGCGCAAAAGAATAACGTCACAACATTCTGATTGGTCACTTGCAATGTTGATCCTGGAACAACATTTTCATGATGATCTGGGACCAACACCAACACGAGGATATCAGATCATCCTGTAAGCTAGAGCAATAGTTTTTTTTGCATATGAAACCGGAGGAGTTGTACTTACACCTTATGCCATCAGCTTGTCCTAGGTCACAGTTTCCTTCCACATATAACTTTGCAAAAACTGAATAAAAAGCGCTTGCAGCAAAAAAAACATAATATTCCAGAAACACGCTTTGCTGATCCGATCAGCTGTTCATAACACTTCCTAGGTTGGAATAGACGTCAGCGCGAACTTTCACATGACTGCCATGACCTGCCCGAAACCGGAAGTGATGTCATTTTCGCGGAAATGTAGTTTTTTTTAACCATCAGGGCCCCATGAGCCTGTACTGGTGTTTTTAAAAGTTATCTTTGACTTTATGACTTTCTGTGTCGTTTCTGGGTGCTTTGGACTTATATTGCACTGTTGGAAATATTTTATTTTGATGCATATGCTGCTTTTTTGCAAATTTGCACTATAATTTTTATTTTCGTTTTTCCTGCAGTATATAAAAATTGGTGTATCTCAAAAATAAAACTATGAAGACACTCAAAATAAATTTCCTGTGGTGGGAAACTATTTTGTGCAACTTTTTTGTATTTACAGTTTTGAGGGATAAGCCTCTTACATTTCTCTAACTAGAAATCTATGTTAAAAAAACAAAAACGATTTTCAATTTTTTTGTAGTTTATTGCAATTTTTTGCAATTTATGTAAATACTATGCACTTAATCCATACATATTATTAAAATTCGGGCTATAGTGGTTGTATTGATGTATAGCAACTTGAAATGCTCCCAAAGATGGCACTACAGCATGTAAAAAAAAATATAATATAAGCTCTGGCAGACTTGGTTCTATGGTAGGTCTTAAAGGGTTAATAGTTACTATATACAGTAAAGGACTTCTATACATTTTACATCAGATTAAAACTTTGGGTGTAAGATTCAGATAATTAATTATTAAAAGCTTGACATTTTAAGTGAGAATAAGAAAGAAAAGTATGTCTTTGTGCCCCCTTTTCCCTGTTCATGCCCTACCGGCCCCCCTGGCTAAACTTTGCTAGATCCGCCCCTGGACAGTTACCAGCTGTCAACTAAAAAAACAAAGGTGTACAAAAAGTAATATTAAATAAATTCTAACAACAGATTATCAAGCTTAAATGTGCTGCTGTTTTTCAGCCGCTGGTTTCCTCTTTCTGGCGCAAAACAAGCAAGAGAGACGGATTTGCGACAGAAAAGCCGATCAGCTGATCATTAATCAGTTTCATGATTGAAGTAGCAGCAGGAGAGGGAGAGAGAGAGAACAGGCACTCGCCCCATATATCGGTTGTTAAGCTTAACGCTGGAATGCTTCACAAACATTCAGAGATAAACTTAAACACTTGCTTTACTTCTCTCTGGGATAACTTTCTTGGAGATGAAATGCAGGTGGGAGGCTCCAAATGTTCAACCAGACCGCAGACAGGTCTTGCACGCTACAGCCGCTCTATCAGGTGATGCATACTGCTCCGACCTGCTACGGTCATGGCCGAGTTATGTCGCCAGTTTTGTGAGGTGCTTTTTTGATATTTAATGGATCGGATTACATTTTGTATTTCTCTCCGATATCCGATCCAGTAATTTAGGTCAGTATCAGACCAATGCGGATACATAATATCGGATCGGTCCATCTCTATTTTAAACAATTTAAAAAAATGGATCCATTTATATTTTTTGTGTTTATTATGTCTTTCATTGCTGATTCAGCGTTATCCCACTAGACTTCACATGTTCTTGGGCAATACTTAAAGATACCATTAGATGGCGCATAACACTCAGGAGAAACGCTCCCAGGTGTCACCTACTGTAGCCAATCTTTACATGGAGAAAGTGGGAAGTAAGGCTATTGGCTTTTTTAAAGGGACAGTACCTAGCCACTAGCATAGCTGGACTGGCCATCGGGCATACCGGGCATTTGCCCGGTGGGCCGCTGGCGATTTTTTGTTTTTATGGGCCGATGGATTTTTTTTGTTTGTTTGTTTAGGAAGGGTATATATAATGAAAGGTGTTGGATTGGTCGTGATCGACTCTGGGCTGGACCAATTACAGCCGAGGAGGCCGGATGCACCCTCCCCCTTGTTTAGCAATCTAAAGACGAACTAAAGAAAATGGAGAACAAAAAAAGGAAATGAGGTGTTTATGAAAATATCACTAAATCTGTCATTTATTAATTTTAATATTAATTAATGATCATGTCTCACCTCTAGTGTTCTTGGTCTTAATTTAAGGTTTTTCCTATAGCGATTGAAAGATCAGGTGACTTTCGCGCATTGCATGCCGGGAACTCGAGGCAAAACAATCCAAGTACTGCATCAAATGCAAGCATTTGCAGCACCGCAAAACGTTCATTCTCCGGTTCCAATACCTTCTTGGTTTTTCTTTGCCGCACAAAAAAGGAATCTGCAAAACTAAGGAGTGAAAGGGTCAGACCCTTATGAGCACACAGAGTGGACAAAAGACGTTAGCGTGCTGCCCAACTTTCACCATGCTCAGATTTATAATTATACGGTTCTTGGAGTGAGTGCATACACTCATGAAGTTTTTAGTAACTTCAGGTCACTGCAACAAGCCCAGGTACAGTTTACCGACGGATGGGTACAGGACCTTGAAATGCACCGTGTAGAACGAAAGACCATCGTACAAACAAAGGTAAGTTTATCAGTCTCACAATTCGTCGTCATGAATACACAACCGTTAACCGTTTATTAATATAACCTTTGAGCTCAACAGTAATTAATTAGCAGTGGAAATAATTTCTGGTAAGCATTACAGAAATGTAGCAGTGACAATAATATTGTATGCTGTAATCGTACTGGACAATTAGTGATACAAAACAACTGTTTTATCCTGTGAATAAAAGTATATGTTTTCAATGTACCGTGGTAATAACAGAAGCAAAACGCAATATTGTGTCAGGACAATTCACTATTTATGCACAATAAACAAAGGAGCATAGCGCGACAATTTCTGTTCAGCGCTAGACTTGCTTGTAACCTATATCACCAATTATGTTAAGAAAAATGACGTATTAACTACCACAAAACACTGACCTTTGTGGGAATGCTTGGAGCAGACTAACATGTGAGCTGGAGTGTTCTGAGACCTTATATTTGGTATATCCAGACCATCCGTCGGCTCTTACTTCGGAAACATGGCTTAAAAAATTTCTCTTCAACGACATAATCCGATAAAAAAAAAAAAACGATCTCTTTACCCGTCGGCTTCCCGTGGCTGTCATGCGACCGGCTACACAACCAGGTTACATAATGCTTAAAAGATTGATATTATTCTAACATGTTGCCCAAATGTATTACTTTGGGCCTTTGTTGTCTTTGTTGGACTATGAGTTTAATAGAACTAAAGATGTATCACAAAACAGACACATTTATTTCAATGCTAATAGTTTTAATTTGCATGTGAAAATGAAATGCAGCTCAGTATATGCACATGATGCTTGATTGCCTGCATCATAGCAATAATGCAGAAATACAGAGGAAGAAACAGTAATGAAGACAGACACATCAGCTATTGTGCTTTTTACGAATGAATTAGAGAGTTGTTGCATGAGCTTATGGTTTCCAGTTTTACAGTCAATGTTATCCAAGCATTCCCTCTTTTCTTCTGCAAAAAAACAAAAACACAACAAAACCACAAAAGTCAGTCTGGTTCTGTATCTGTGTCACTCAAAGCTTCTATGTAATCAGAATTTGCATAATAATAAAAACATTTACAACATTGGATGACAGTGTTTAGCCAGAAACTCTTAGTGTAGTTTTTTCAATAGTAACTGACAAAATACAATGTTTGTAAAAAGACTGGTTCTTATTTTGCAGTTTACACACATGCATTGTTCACCCAAACACTTTTTTTCTACATCTTAGGCAAGATATTGTAGATGTTATGGATGTATCGTTGAATAAAAAACAGACAAGAAAAAAACCCATTAAGGATATTTTGCATTAAGACTGGCACAACCAAGGATCAAAGCACCAACTGCCATCAACCACAGTGTTCTGTGGCTACATATAAAACATTATGGGACATAATTCCCATCATGTTTTTACACTGTCAAAATGAGCTAGAACTGTGAAAATGGTTAGTTCATTCACATTCGTTTTCAAAAAACCAATACATAGAAGTTTTAAACATACCTCATAGTTCGTGGCTTTGTACAAGTTTATAGGACTATAAAGTATTTTATTTATAAAAAACTCTTTTATACAATGATGTATCACCTTGAATTCAAACTGTAAATATTATAGGAAAGAGACAATACTCTGTGCAATGATAATGTCAATCAAAGAAAAGCGGAATATTATTTTAACAATAAATGCAATATTATATAATGTAATGTTGATACATACTATTAAAAAACTTCATGTGTCTTGATATGGTGGTGTCTTTGTTTCAGGCATCGTCTGCATCTGCTTGAGCTGAAATGTAATAACAACATTAAAAATGATTACACAATGCAGATAAATTACAAAAGTGAAGACATATTAGCAAAATGTAAACTAAGAAGTACAAATAATTTGTCACTTGGCATATCTTTATATACACTACACTCTATATTACATAAAGTCATTGTACAAGAAATCTTAAAACAAATAAAAAGTATAGAAGAACGCAAGAAACTGAGTCTGCAGTGTAGATAATATCTTACTTTTGTTTTACAACTTTTGGAGAAAAACAGGCAAACAAACAATAATATGCATTCCAATAAATATACCGACCTGCTGCAACTGGGGCATCTTCCGATGTGTCAGAACCTTCTCCACCTCCATTAGATGAATCATCAGTCCCGGCTGTTTCCTCTGGAACATTTAGAAAAACAGTTTGAACAACATTTTATTCTGTGCGTATTGTAGCGGGTCAGGGCTATTTGGGGGTCTTTGACAGCCATGTTCTGTTGTTTAAGGCAGCAGCGTTACAGTTGCCATGGTTACAATGTGATGCGCTCACTCTGAGACTCTGTGTTTCTGGGTGGGGTGGGAGAGCGCTGTTGTTGTGGTTTTTATAGTTGAGTGCTAATGCTAAGCCGTAGTGGTGTTGCCTGGTGCGTGTGTAAAGGAGCGTTCTGACAAATGGCAGTGCTCCCAGGCTAATGCTGACTATCAGGACCGAAAAACAGACACCGTTGTCTCCTCCTTGTCTGAGCACAACACAATATTGTTGCTGTGGTGAGCCACGGGGCGATCGTGGCTCAAGAGTTGGGAGTTCGCCTTGTAATCGGAAGGTTGCCGGTTCGAGCCCCGGCTTGGACAGTCTCGGTCGTTGTATCCTTGGGCAAGACACTTCACCCGTTGCCTACTGGTGGTGGTCAGAGGGCCCGGTGGCGCCAGTGTCCGGCAGCCTCACCTCTGTCAGTGCGCCCCAGGGCAGCTGTGGCTACAACGTAGCTTGCCATCACCAGTGTGTGAATGTGTGCGTGAATGGGTGGATGACTGGATATGTAAAGCGCTTTGGGGTCCTTAGGGACTAGTAAAGCGCTATATAAATACAGGCCATTTACCATTTTACCATGACATATGCCTGGAGTTATATCCTTATATCCTTATAAGATTTAAGTTTGTGTCATTTATCACGTATACCCTTTTAAGTAAGTTTTAAGGTTCATTTATCTTCAGTTTAAGTAAGTTTCCTTCATGGTTTGAGTATCATCATTTGAGTGTGACATTTAGCCCAAAAGTCACTCATAGTTTAGCTGTATGAGCTCAGGCCTTATGTCTGGCTATGACAGAGGTGTGAGGTGAGCTAGAGTGCAGGAGAGGTCATGACACAGACATAGCCTACACTGAAAAAAATAATCAGTGGGATAAACATAAAAAAATTATTGTAAGCGGTTGCACGAAATTAAGTTATGTTTGGTTAACCTGAGTTTTTCATGTTATACCTGCACACATTTATCTGGTAACATGAACATGACTTTTTTATGTTGTTGTTACG
Source organism: Oreochromis mossambicus (assembly GCA_922035795.1). NCBI lineage: Eukaryota > Metazoa > Chordata > Actinopteri > Cichliformes > Cichlidae > Oreochromis > Oreochromis mossambicus. Next base: position 45,187 of record CAKLIZ010000913.1, on the reverse strand, counting down.
TTTTTCATTCTGGTCAAATATTTATAGAAACCACTTGTTTATCAGACATGAACTTTTTGTGTTAATTGTATTGGACTACTATGTGTTATATTGACAAGATTATTTTATGGTAAGCTTATTTTATTTTATAACAAATTTCTAATATATAATATATAATCTAATATATAATTGAGTGTTCAATAAATAAAACTAAATTAAGGCTGATCTTACTGTATGTACTGTACACTTTCTCTTCAATCAAAGAAATAAGCAAAACATTTTTGAACAATGACCTGTATTTTTGAAAATACTACACAGTTGTAACAATGGACTTTCAATTCAGGCTTCCAAAATATACATGAGTCATATTTGTACAATGCATCTCTTGAAAAACATTCCACAACATTCCTCAAAGTTATCTGCTGTAACCTGGATTCAACATTGTGGGGCCTTATGACATCACGCTTATGTAAAAAATAGTTTTTTAAATGTAAGAGCCATAAGGTAATATGGCAAAAGGGGTGTAATTATTAAAATGACACAAAAAGGAGACTTAAAATAACATTATAATCCACAGGCACAAAACCAAGAGACCTAAACTGATTAGTATTGGCTTGCTTCTATCACTAAACATCACAATCACTAATACTAGACCATGCAATCTGTTTGTAGTGGTGCACCTTGGGAAAAAAAATTGCTAACTGGTGAAATTGGTGCAAGGCACCATTTCCATTGAGAAAAATAGACATTCAAAGTTTGAATTTTTTTTCAAAAGAGCCATGGCTTGAAAAGTGAACACTGAACACTGCAGTAATAAAGGCCCCAAGTTGAAAAGTGCCAGAAAAATAAGTTTCACTATGTACTGCAACTTTACCAGTGCTGGCTTAAAAGAAAGGATGGTACATATTCGAAGAGGTAAACATGTTGTTCCCACATCATAACTGGAAAACTGTTCAATCGTACAGTCTGGTCCTGAAAACCTGGGCCTTCTTTGAAAGGCTGTTCCTTTTGAGCTCCATAAACAGTTTCTATAATACCTCCAAGGTATACTTTTCCAGTGGGTAGGTGAGGTTCAAAGTGTACATTAGTCCAAACAGCATTGCAGCTGCTAGGGTATAGTTATCCAAATCCTGCCAGACTCTCTGGCCTTCAAGGACTATCCCGATGTCCTCAGGGCTGCCATTGGCATCTCTTGACTTTATGATGTAAATTCCCATGGTTGTTTCCTTATTAGATCGTTGGATAATGGCTTCATCTGCGGCCTAGAAAATGCAGAAATCCAAAATTTAATTAAACAGAACACAGGTCAAAGAACATTATACCAAATCTTATTTTAATCTGTGTCACTATTCCAAAAAATGTTAACATTAACACATTAGGTGAACAAAAATGGATTCATTACAGCATGTGATTTGAGTCCTCAGAATGCTTAAAAAGGTAATGCATTTCTGAAGTGAAATCTCCATGCAAAGAAGCAGAATACTGTCAGAGCATAGAGAGGTGTTCAACTATGAACTCCACACATAGTTCTAATGCAGGTAAAAGAAAAAAAAACCCGCACCCATGGTAAATTGTGAAAATCCCAGGTGATTTTCAACATACTCCTGGCATAGAGTGACAAGCAGCATTTGGTTAAAATTATTATTTTCCCTAAAGTGTATACACAATTTTTTTTTTTTTTTCCTTACCTGGGCCGTGGGCTCCAGAATGTTCTGAAGTCTTCTTCCTCTTTGTCCTCCTCGCCTTTTGAAGACCTTTATTAGTTTGTCAGATAGCACATCTATCTGCGAGAGTAATCTGGACTGCAGTGGCATGGAGGTAATGCGCTTAAACTCTGCATTTATCTAAAAAGAGAAGTTGTCACATAAAAATGCTGTCAAAATCTCAGATCTCACAAGGTTACATCCACACAAAGTTGTTATTTTTGTCATATTACTATTTATTAGCTATGGGTCCCATGTTGCTGAGCAGTTCCATAGTTGCCCTTACTTCCATACCACCCAAAGCCTGTTTGCAACCACAGCAGTTGCCTCCTTCTGGCCATTTTGCAGTTCTGCCAAATGACCCAGAAACTACATCTATTAGTGTCATATACACATCAAGGTCTTTCATTAATACTTAGTTAAATTAATTAATTTGACCTTTCCAGAAAATTTACCTTACAGAATGTGAGATAACATATGCAAAGCTTCACTAGTAAATAAAATAATGTTATTAAAACCTTAACTGTAACACCTCTACGTAACAACGCTAGAGAATTGTTCTGAAGCAACACCAATCTGCCCTTCAGCAGGGATAAGCACCATATATCGATACAGAAAAAATAAATTAAACATATTTATATTGTCATTTTTTCTTATCTCTTTAAGCCCTCCTCTCAGTCTCTCTATAAATCAGTTAAAATAATTTGTTGGGTTTTTGTTTGTCTTTAACATGTTATCAGTACATTACATTCACTGCCCCAGAACATGAAATAAAGCCCCAAGTCATGCACTTCCTCTCCTAATGAGTACTGCATAGGTGTCATGCCCTAAATAAACCGACTTTAGTGAAGACCCCCCACCCCCCCCTCCGAACACACACA
>CAKLIZ010000913.1:1513-42524 GCA_922035795.1 Oreochromis mossambicus | reverse complement strand
ACACACACACACACACACACACACACACACACACACACACAGAGCCCACCCATGGCAAACTAGCTTGTTTAACTGTTTAACTAAAACATTTTAGGTACAACCAGTTAACTAAATGGACACAAGTTAGTTAGTCTGTATTCACTGAGAAAAAAACAAGCGAATGTGACTGGGCACACACTGAAAAAAAGCTAATGCACATAATATTGTCCCGCAGCTTAAGCTAGCATTATCGTTAGTTAACTTAAGGAATGACTTGTTTTTTCCATTATGTTGCTCAACGACAATTCATGAGAAAAACTTCCCCATCTAATGGATGTTCTCTTCGTTTCCTCTCAAACATGTAGTTTTCAGTTTACCTCGACAAAGTAAAGCTCAGCACCAAAGGTAAACGAAGCGAAGACAAAAAATGGCGGACCGCCACAGTGAATTTTCCCTCACAGAACACACCCTGGGGGGTGGAGTTTCAACAGAAAACATTAAAGCTGCAAGCAGCGATATGAGGGCCCTCGCACCCCCGGCGCGTCGAGCCAAGCCCAACACCTAAAACCAGCGCTTCCGATCTGATGTCACATTGATGGAATTCATGCATTTAACCACCAGCTAAAATTTCATCTCATTCAACCATTATTATAGTCGTCCCACTAGGTGGCGCTCTAACCATTACTGACAAATGGCATAACAAACATTTCCGAGCTCGAGTCTCATCACGCCTGCGACCTTTGGGAGAGATTGGACATTGTGTTTTTGAGCGACAGCAGGTTACTGCTTTTTGGCGAGTGATTGAAACTCCACGTGCCGCCATGACCACCCCGTTTCCCTGAACGTAAAAAGCTTCGCAATTTAACATCACAAAGGTCTTTAGATTCCACACACAGGAGATCGCGTAAATCTAATGAAATCCCTTGGAGGAGTTCGTCAAAGTATGAGGCCTGAAAAGAGGGGAAAATGTCGCCAAATTTACACATTAATTTTAAAATGGCTGACTTCCTGTTGGATTTGGGATATTGCTCCAAGAGACTTTTTTGTACATCTTGATATCTCCAATAAGCTTGCCAGGTTTCAAACTCATACATAAAACACAGAGCAGGGGCTGTTGTTTTGAAATTTTGTAGGGGGCGCTGTGGAGCCATTTTGCGCTGTTCAAGGAAAATGAACATATAAAAAGAAATCCCTCATCACATTAGAGGTGTGCGCCAAATTTCAAGACTTTTTAAACTTTTCAAGCCCCTCAAAAGCCACTTCATCTTTCATGGTGAACTGCGTTGCCACCAGGGTGCGCCGTTCAGTTTATAGTCATAATTTTCTCACAGAAGCATCATTAAGGACTGATGGTGATACTCACCGCTTTTGAGGTGGCCACGATGAACCTGTGAAAATCAGTACAACAAAATGAAAGACATGACATTTCCTGGTGCCACTAGGTGGCGCTCTACGTATTCCTGACAATGGGCATATCAATCTGTTCAGGGCGGGTCTGACATCATCCCTGTAAAATCTGGTACTGATCAGATTGGATTTCATTGAGTTACACTAATTTGTTTCTTCATGGCGAGACCTCAATGTTCGCCATGCTGCTGGGGTCACACCCTTCAGCGAAAACTCACAGTTTTCTCTGTAACCCAAGACCAACTTCTTAAGGCTTTCCTGGAGAAATTTGAGGCTGCAGATGTCACCCATTACAATACTGTACCCCAAAGTGTAAAACATGACATTTCCTGTTCCCACTAGGTGGCGCTGTCCCTGATGTCAAATATGGCAGTTGAAATATGTTCAGGGGTGGAGCCTTATCATATGTGTCCACTTTGGTCAAGGTCGGACAATGTATGACAGAACGAGAGGCAATAAGATTTTCATGGCGAGTCATCGAAATTCGCCGTGGCGCCACGGCCTCACAGTAACCCGAAAACTCAAAAGCTCCGCAATTTAACATGGCCCAGGTGTGTAGTTGACACTGACCAAATATGAAGCTTGTACGATGAAATTCCAATGAGGAGTTCGCAAAAGTTCGAGGCATGGAAATGGCAAAATTAGAGCCAAAATGTCACCTTCACTTCCAAATGGCGGACTTCCTGTTGGGTTTGCGTCAATGGTCCCACAGACTTTTTTGTTCGTCTTGGCATGATACACATGTGTGCCGAATTTCATACATGTAGCTAAAACGATGTGTTCGTAGGGCTGCATTTAACAAGGCATAGGTGGCGCTACTGAGCCATTTCCCAGTGCTCATATGTAAAACCATTAAAATACAAAATTTTTCACCACACCTGGCATGTGTGCAAAATTCCAAGAGTTTTCGAGCATGTTAAAGCCCTCAAAAAGGCCCTTCTTTTGCCTGAATAATAATAATAATAATAATAATAATAATAATAATAATAAGAAACAGAGCAGATACAATAGGGCCTTCGCACTCTCAGTGCTCGGGCCCTAATAACTATTTTCTGTTATTTTGATATGACTGGTTTTAAAAGACTGAACATCCTTCTAAAACAAGTGAAAGGCGTGAGACTTAATTATGTTTAGACCAAAAATATAAATTATTCATGTTGGATATATTTACTGTATTTTTACTAATTTAACAACCTCATCATTGCATTAGCTTTATGCTATAGCATTACGCTTACATTAGCTTGAAGCTCAAGGTCGTCATTTTATTTAATTTCTTTTTCTGGGCTTACAAACAGGACACACAACATTTAGATAACCGTTACACTGAATCTTGGGTCTGTGTTGAGTCTTCCAGCTGCTGACTACAGAAGCTAGATTGACCTTTTAGCATGTTTATAGCGGCTGTGGCTATGTGCTGGTAATGTTACCATGTGTGCGCAGTCACATTGGCAGCAGACATGTTTCAACAAACTAGTCATATCCCGGCCCTACATTAGCTTGTTTAATGGTTAAGACACTGCAGGTACCACCACTTACTACAGACACCAATGCAAGTTTGTAATAGTCTGTTAATTTAGACTGAAAGAATATATAAACAATATTAACTCACATTATATATGTTAATTACTAATTTGCTTATCGCATAATTTCGGTTACCATTAGCTAACTGGAGCCTAACATTGGCCTTTCCTGGTTTTCGATAAACAGCCCACATACCTGTAAAATAACAACACCCCAGTAAAAGTCCACATATATAAAGGGTCTACACTCTTTCTAACTGGTGTGTTAGCTTTAAAATCTTATTTACCTTCAAGTGTAAAACTCCAGATGGTAGTAGATTTTCCAAAGCGAGAGACAAAAATGGCGGACAGTGCAGCCGATTTTTCCTTTCCAGGGGGCGGAGCTTGAGGATAAAACACGACTAACTTGTTTCTTTTCAACATGATTTATTCTAAAAGAATGAATATTCTTAAAGAATATGTGAAAATTAAAAGACAAAAATATGTTTAGATGTGAAATTTAAATTAGTCATGCTGAATATATGAAGTAATTCTATGCAAATTCAACAACCACCCTATTGCATTTTTTTCAGTGTACACACCAGGCACACACACTCACGCACACACGTACACACCATAGTAGATTGACTTGAGTAGGTAAAAAGTCAAGATGTATTTTTGCTGCAAGTGCAAGTTCGGCCGGCATATTGTCAGAGGCTTACAGGAAGTGCACCTGATGTTCTAAGAGATAAGAATGTGTACATGGGGCGACACCGGGATGGAGATGAGACGTAATGTTCTTAAAACTATGGTAAAAGGTAACGGAACATTTTGTGGTTTGGGCTGACGTAAGCTGTACTATTGTCTGTTTTGCAAAAGAGGGGGCTTTGTTGTCCTACCCCTATAAAACCTTTGTCTAATTATTGTAAGTTCAGTTCAATTGCTGACTTTGCCCAGCTTGAACTCCGCGCGTGTAATCAATAAATCTTCGCTTTGATCACATCCTCTGGACCAGAGTTGTTATTTGCTTGTGAGCCCTCCGTACTCCTTATCTCCAATTTTTGAACCTTAACAGTATCTAAGTCGTACTTTTGTTTTACAACTTTTGGAGAAAAACAAGCAAACAAACAATAATATGCATTCCAATAAATATACCGACCTGCTGTAACTGGGGCATCTTTTGATGTGTCCGAATTTTCTCCATCTCCATTAGATGAATCATCAGACCCGCCTGTTTCCTCTGGAACATTTACAAAGACAGTTTGAACCTCTTTTTATTGTGTGCGTATTGTTGCTGTGATGTCATTGAGTGCCTTCCATGTTTTATTGGACACATAGTGTTAGTAAAACATTAAAAATGGTTACAACATGCAAGAAATTCACAAAAGTGAAAAGATATCAGCAGACTGTAAACTAATAAATAAAAATAATGTATGTTCCCTGGTATGTCTTTATGTACAGTATACTGTATACAGTGGTTCCTCGTTTATTGCTGGAGTTAAAAATAACCCACCATAAGTGAAATCCGCGAAGTAGATTATTATTAATATTATTATTATTATTATTATCTACCACAGGTGCCTTTGACGGTGCAAAATTTTTTGTCGACATTGTTGTGTTTGTTGGGGAGAAAACGTACAAACATTGAGTACAGCACTTCAGAGTCACACTGCTAGCGATTGAAGATTCATGTAAATTTGACAAACTGAACGCATTCTGTACTGTGCAGGAGACACGGCACAGATGAGATTGATTGACAATGGTCTACAGCCAATCAGCAAAACATCGAGGCTGTGAAAGGTGAACCACGTTATAACGAGGGACCACTGTATTATATGAAGTCATTGTACAGTAATTCTTAAAACAAATAATAAATATAGAAGAATGCAAGACACTGAGTCTGCAGTGTAGACCTCTCCAAACTCTCGGATATCCTAGTTCTTCCTCTGAGTCATGAAAGTATCCATCATCATTAGTTGAGTCAGCTATCACAGTTGGTTTGTCTGGAACACATACAAAGACAGTTTTAACTATTTTTTTGTGTGTTTCAATGCTGTGGTCTCATTGAGTGCCTTTCATATTTTAGTGGACACAGTGTTAATAACAACATTAAAAATGATTACAAAATGCAGATAAATTACAAAAGTGAAGAGATATTAGCAGAGTGTAAATTAAGAAATACAAATAATTTATGTTACCTGAGATATTGTTATATATACTATACTTTATTTTAGTTAAGGTCATTCTACAATTATTCTTAAAACAAATAATAAATGTAGAAGAATGCAAAAAACCGAGTCTGCAGTGTAGATAATATCTCAGCCTTACTTTTGTTTTACAACTTTTGGAGAAAAGCAAACAAGCAAACAAAAAAGATGCACTCCAATAAATATACCAACCTCTCAGAAATCCTAGTTCTTCCTCTGAGTCATAATAGATTCTCTCTTGAGTAGCTAAGTCAGCTATCACAGTTGTTTCATCTGGAACATCTACAAATACAGTTTTAACCACTTTTTTTGTGTGTATCAATGCTGTGGTCTCATTGAGTGCCTTCCATACTTTACTGGAAACACAGTGTTAATGACAACATTAAAGAGTAATGCAAAATCCAGATGAATTACAATAGTGAAGAGATATTAGCAAAATGTAAATAAAAATTAATAGAAGTAAAGATAACTCAAAAGTACAGTTTTTAAATTTAATGTTGCTGAAACAACAAAATAATAATAATAATAACAAAAAACTTATCTGATAGAGAAATATATAGAGAGAGATAGAGAGATTGATATATACTAGGGATGCAACGATACCAATTTTTTCAAACCGATCCGATACCGATACTTGGATCTGAGTACTTGCCGATACCGAGTACAAAAACCGATACTTCTACCACACACAAGTTAAACTTAACCAGTAGTAAAGAAACAACCCCAGACAACTCTAACACAAACGAAACGTTTACTGAACGTAAGGGCAGAGACAAATACTGTACAACACATCCCTTTTTTAAACTCAAATGATATTCCAATTCCTTAACCAAATGAAATACACTGTATAAATGAAATAATTCCCTTTCAAATTATATTAAACAACCCAACTTATGTTATCACCTTTTGGTAAGTTACTCACTAATATACACTCCAAAACACGTTATATAAATCCACTAAACACACAATATTCACACATGGGCTCCACACGCTCACATTCACACTTGTTGCAGGCCTGTTTGCTGCTCACGCCGGACGATGGAGAAAAATCCTCTTCTCCCCAGTAAGAGCACAAAAGTCTGACTTATGCCGGGCTCACACTGTGCGATTTTTTCAGTCGCGCGATTCAGCTCCTGCTCAAACTGCACGATTGACTCGCAGGGGTTAGAAGTTCATAGGTCACGATGCAGGGTCTCACACTATACGACCCGATGCTCTGATGCGACCTGAGTGCTCAAACTGTGCGTTCATAAAATGAAGGTTATAACAGAAATTCTGTCGCTCGCTCTCCCTCTCTGTCTTTCACTCACACAGACACGCACACCACCACCATCAACTTTATGAAAAACGTTGATCAGGCAGCTGTGATTGAGCAGCAGTGTAGATCCAACTATTTTCACGGTTGTTGTGGTCGTGATAATTTTGTGAGGCCACATCGAAAAGGCTCGGGTGAGCTTGCCATAGTTGTACAAGTTGTGCCTCCATCGCTTGTGTCCAGATCACACGCTGCACTGCCGTGCTGCGCCGTCTTTTTCGCTGACATTTGTGTTTGCGCGTGCGCAATGTGAGAAGCTGCGGTGACACCCTCACGACGGTCGGGAGGATTTCAAACATGTTTGAAATCCTCCCGACCAAGCGATTGATGATCGGGAGCTGGTCGTGAGGTGTTAATCGCTTCTCGTTACCCCACGTACACTACACGATGCACGACGCACGATGAAGGACAAACTCGGGCCGACCGACAAAACGGTCGCACGACTCAAAAATCGGCTCAAAATGGGCCAAAAATCGCACAGTGTGAGCCCGGCATTACAGTTCCGTTGCTCGGTAGGTCGCCATTCACCAGTCCCACACTAAATCCACTCCCTACGGACCCGATGCTGTCTCTGCTACAGCGCGTTAGCCAGTCACTGTCCAGCTCTCCGATAGTCCATAGCGGCTGCCTCCGTGGTGCAGCCAAGCAGTCCGGGCTAGCCTTTAGCCTCGGCGGTCTTAGCTGGAAACACAGCACGGTGGTGCGACCGTTGAAACAAAAAGTCACTTCACCCACACTCTGTTGTGAAGCTCTCACACGGTCAGCTTTCTAGTCACACACTCTTTTGTGCTAGTTAACCTCAGTAAAACTAGCCGAGTCTCTCACTTTGGTTCAGCTAACCTCGTGCATCTCTCCATGCCGTTCTCTTCTCCTCCTCCATTGCAACAGATACACAGGTCCCGTTTTATGCTACCTTCACGGGCCTCCAGAAAATTAGAACTCTGAAAAATATTTTAACTCCCTTCAGAGTTACATACCATAAAATAATACTTTTATGATTAACATAACAGTTTGATTGCTCTAATTACCTGTATTTACCTTGTGACATATTACAGGGCAAATTACATTTAGGGTAGAGTTACATCACATAACATCAACTGTGAACACCTTATGTTACCGTGGCGTTTAAGTCCATGGGAATTATGAGTATTCCCATCCGGGCTACATTAGTATCGGTTCATGGTATCGGTTAACTTTTACGAGTACGAGTACGCACACATTTTACAGTATCGGCCCCGATACCCGATACCAGCATCGGTATCGGTGCATCCCTAATATATACATATATATTGCTGCAAGAAACTCAGTCTGCATTGTAGATTTTCTCTGTGCCTTACTTTTGGAGAAAAACAAATTAACAAAAACAAGTGATGTATGCTCCAACCTGTCGCAAATGGTGGGTCTCCCGTTGCTCCTGGAGAAGCAGCATCTGCATTAGTTGAGTCATCTGACACCGTTTCCTCATGAAGAGCTGCAAAGACAGCTTAAAGCTCAGATGTGTTTTTATGTATTGTTGCTGTGGTGTCACTTAGTGCTTTCCACATTTCATTGGACACACCATATTAGTAACAACAGTATAGAAAAATTGAAAGGTAAAATACAGTATACTGGTTCTCTCTCTGAAATACTCACGATGACTTTGTGTCAAAGCAATGATGACACACACATGCAGAAATACAGTCAGCATCTTCATGATAGAGGTGTTAAATGTGATAACCTTTAATGAACACATGAAGAAATGTTAGTTTTGCAGTAAGCTGATAACTCTGTGCTGAAAACTGATTAATAATTACGAAGTAATAATAAATATTTAATAAGAAAAAGTAATCTATTGCAAAATTACCTTCTGTTCGTCCTTCTCAGAGTCAGTCTGGAGTTCAGTCTGCTTGTGTGGACAAACTGTATCAGCTTTAAATAAGAAAAAAATGACTCGTTCAAACATGACTCAGTGATTCTATTGGCCCAACAACATCCCGATCCTTTTCCACTGAATTCCTTAAACGACACCTGAACTGTCTTCAGAACACGTAAAGTAAACTTTATAATGTTTATTCAAGGATTCACCAGTGTTTTAGTTTTGTCTCAATATTTCACATAGTGTTTGTGGCCAGTCGTTACAAGAAGAAACTACACAGACATAACACACGTGCAAGGTCTTTCTCAGAAATTTTGAAAAAGATGAAATTGCAGGTCCTTCATGTCACTAGTCAAATATTTCCATATTATGAAAGTATGAGCTATCATGAGCATGAGAGTCCCAAAGCTTTGCCTGATAACCGTCAGAATCTTCCCTCTATGATGAAGAGGCCGAGCCACCCTGGATCACAACTCCTCCACAGTCACCCTCCATGACCATGTATCAAAGGAATGAAACCTCAGCAAGCCCCAGATTCCAGATCCAGTCATGCACATACACACCCAGTCCATTCGCTCACACATACGCACCAACTAACAACCCAAAGACAAACATAGACACCTCCACACCTACTTCTGAGGAGCATCAGAACAGATGTTGCCCCAAAACCAGCAGGAAACCATGATGCAGCCAGAACATCCCCAAACCATCAGTCAGTCATCAGATTGGCAGTAACGATTACTTTTTTCAACTAACGAGTAAAGTAAGGGATTACTATTGCAGAAACGGTTATTACATTACTGTTACTTTCCCATAGAAACGCTGCGTTACTAAAACCGTGATTTTTTTGCGAGAATGTCTCATGACAGTGACATAAGCGAGTGCGACGTTCGTGACAACAACTGTGTGCACATCAACAATGGATAATATATCAAGTGCGGGAGAGAGTATGAGCGTGCAGCATTTAAAGCGTGGAAGTACTGACCTTACTTTGAGTTTGATTCCATAAAAAGTGTCAAAAACATTAGTGTCCGTTGTGCGTGGGAAGAAAACGTCTTCTGACAGCGAAAAACCTCCCTAAACTTCCAAGCAAGCACCGAGTGCGCTACGATGTAATGGGAAACTCACAGAGAAACTCGCGAATTCTTCCACTGACCGCTGCGGCACACCTGCACCAGGGCAAACCTTCCCCTACCCCACTCCTGCTTTACAGGTGAAAATAGAGCAACAGGACTGCTAGTCTTTGATTGTATTTACTTTCTGCTGTGTTTTACTTGCATCTATTTGAAAGAATGAGTGCAAACACAAAAAAAATATTTTATTTTATGTGCTGGAATGTGCAGAAAATAGGTTTAAATGTTAAACTAATTTCTTCCAGTCAGAGGATGTTGCATATAATTAAATCTTTGATTGATGCATAAAGTTAAAAGATCAAAACTAATAAAACAAGTTTTAAAAAGAGACTTTTCCATTTGATTACATTTTATATGATGGATTATGCAGAAAAAGTAGAACTGGGCTGAAAAATCTATTGCTTTATCACCTATTCAGGTTGTAAATCATGTTTTTAAAAAGTAACTAAGTAATTAATTACTTTTGAAAATAAGTCTCAGTTCTCAGGAAAAAAGTCGTCGGGTCTCAGAACACGAGCTATCAGACGGAGAGAAAATCTTCCTGCAGGTGGTGCTGTTGTCATGTGCCAGCCAAATTGATTTCGAAATACGTCATCAACGTGTGACAGTGGAAGAATGTAAGGTCATTGACCTCACCGGAATTCTACCACAGTTCATGCTCCTAACGACACAACGGAAGTTTAACTTGCTCTCCTTTTTGTCCATACGTTTGCCACAGTTGTGTTATATTAAGTTGTGGTTAGGTTGTGAAAGTTACATAACACATATCAAAGAAGGAAAGCTAATTTTGTATGATAAACTAAGTCGCCACCTGCAGGGAGATTTTCTCTCTGTCTGATAGCTCGTTAGTGTTCTGAGACCTGACATTTTTTTTGTCTGAGACTGAGACCTGACATTTTTTTGCCTGATACCTGATGACTTTTTTCCTGATACCTGACATTATTTTTTGTACACACACACACACACACACACACACATACATATATATACTCAATGCTCAATTGGTAGAAACTAGTGCGTTAGCGCAGTTAGCTTGTTAATGTGTTGACGCCGTCCAGCCCCACGATCTGCGGTAACTCGTTAACGGAGATTTGCCAGAGATTTGCGTTATGGCATTAATGTCATTTTAACGAGATTAGCGCTGACAGCACTAGTGGAAACACAACGAATATGACTGCACATTTACGCCGACATCATCCTAGTGCAAAGACAAGTGGAAGCAGACAAAAACAACAAATGTGCATGCTACAAACTTTACCCAAGTTATTTAGACAGGACATGATTCTCCTTATGGGGACCTGATATGTTTAATATGCTGCTGAGAATATAGCCCAGAAGAAGCGTATAGTATAGCTTTTATTTTGGAAAAAGCCATTTCTCTGTAATACACTCTCTTTTCCAAAGATGATTGTGATAGATCAGATAGATTTTTTTATTATTATTATTTTGTTGTTTCAGCAACATTAACTTTAAAAACTGTACTTTTGAGTTAAAATAGAAAAAAAGCCATGAACATCTTTTTGTATGGAGAAAATATAGAACCATGACACCAAAGTATCTAACCGAATTTTGTGTATCATTGCACCCCTAATACACACACATATATATATATATTAGGGGTGCAACAATACTCGTATCGATATTGAACCGTTCGATACAGTGCTTTCGGTTCGGTACGCATATGTATCGAAAAATACAACATTTTTAATTTATTTTATCAACTTTTCTTCTGACGATGCTGTCTGTGTTGAGAGCTCAGTGGATCTGCGTTCGACTTATCCGCCTAGGCTGCACTGTCGAGCGCAGATCCACTGAGCGCAGCGCAAGCTAGCGAGACAGAAGTTAAAGTCATTGCAACATGGCAAATTGAACCTCCCCCACCCTCATTCAGATCTGGCATTTGGAACCATTTTGGTCTTCATGTGAAGCACGACACTGATGGTAAGCGCGTCATGGACAAAAGTAAAACAGTATGTTGGATGTGCCACGCAATGCTCAATTACATTGGTGGGAACTAGTGTGTTAGTGCAGTTAGCTTGTTAACGTGTTGACGCAGTCCAGCCCCACTCACCGGGGCGATCCACGGTAGCTCGTTAACGGAGATTTGCCGTGTTGTGGCGTTAACGTCATTTCAGCGAGATTAACGCTGACAGCACTAGTGGGAACACAATGAATACGACTGCACATTTACACTGACATCATCCAAGTGCAAAGACAAGTGGAAGCAGACAAAAACAACAAGCACGCATGCTACAAACTTTACCCAAGTTATTTGGACAGCCGTTAGCACATGATTCTCCTTATGGGGACCTGATATGTTTAATATGCTGCTGAGAATATAGCCCAGAAGAAGCGTATAGTATAGCTTTTATTTTGGAAAGAGCCATTTCTCTGTAATAAACCCTCTTTTCCAAAGATGAGTGATTTCTCCATCATATTTATTTTTTATTACTTTGTTTCAGCAACATTAAATTTAAAAACTGTACTTTGGAGTTAAAATATATATTTATAATTTTAATAAATGACAAATTAAAAAGGCATGAACATTTTTTTGTATCGAAAAAATATCTAACTCAACCGAACCATGAATTTTGTGTATCGTTGCACCCCTAATATATTAGGGGTGCAACGATACATAAAATTCTGTTAATTTAGCTTCACATCACATAGGAGAAGTGAGGTGTTTTGCTCAAAGTCTCGAAAATATCAGTGGACCTAATGGAATGAATCCCTCTGTCTTGTTGCTCACCTCTTTACCTGGAAGAGCTGAAGAAATTTTAAAACAAAAAAAAGTTGACTTTGATCATTAGTTTTCAATTGATTATATTCATACATGGTGCATACTGTAGTATTTTATTGTATGGTTAATTAAGCACATTCATAATACATATTATACTGTTATACTTACCAGCAGCCAAAGAATTGAAAACACAGTCAGCAGCTTCATTTTGATGTTTAGGATCTGTCGAAAATGAAACATCCAAAGGTATGTGCAATCCATAAAGGAAAGGATAGAAGACAATCTAGGAGCTTCTAGCAGACTTCTTGTCTAATTTATTTTCATTAACCACTGGTACGTTAGGCCATCCAGTATGGAGCTGTTCAATGGTTTTAAAATCAGTGTGTACATTCTTATATCTAAACGATTTTAAGACCAGGAACAGTAAAAAAATAACATGTGCTTTATGTTGTCATACTCATGCCCGCCAGATATTTATTTTTTTTATTTATTTCCCAACAAAAACAAAAATATTTTCCTCAACCCTAAATTGATTTCATGTTAACTTAATTTCAACAAGACTGAGTCCAAAAGGACCATGTTGTACTCCTCATTACTGGGGTTGCTGCAAAGAACTGCGACTGCAAAACTAGTTGGTAGTATTTGGTAGTTGTGGTGTTGATCTCCAAACCAGGTGGTGCACACCAAAGTTAAAGCTGATGAAGGAGTCCAATCGGGCTTGGTTAGCCTGTGGGACGTCAGAACCCTTGTAAGAAGTAGCTGACAAGTACTGGCAGGCCAGTACTTAGTTGTGTCTTAGTGGTTTTACAATGTAAAAAAGGATGTTGTTTTGGAGCAAGATTTGGTCATGGTGAGTTCAAAGTTGCTTTTCATTTATCAGAAAATGTCTGTTTTATCTAATAATTTATAGAATGTATAAAAATGTCAAATGTATGGAGTATAAAATGAAATGATAGTGTAGTGTGTAGATTCATTCCAAATGGTTCTCATGTTTCTGAAAGTGTAACATACCGAGAATTTTCACGTAGCGTATGTATGTTAGGTTTTGGGATGAGAACATGTTGATATCGACACAGGCCTGAAGACACACGAGAGACAAGCAGACGGTGATGGACACATAAAAAACGTCCATCTTTGGGCATGCTGCAGGTTCAACATATATGCAGGTTTCTGCTATTAGAATCAGTACTTGTTTTCATGATGGCTTCAAAAGTCTGCCGTTAAGAGACTAAGGCATCCACCTTATTCGAAGGTGCTCTCTTTAACTATTATCAGATGTGTAGCTGGGCCACATATAAGTTGAGGCAGGCTAGGGTGTTGTTGACAGTTCTTTATTGCAAGGAAAGGGAAACCAACGTGTGTATACAATATCTCAAACTGACTGGGAAATTATCACTCTAGTGTAAATTTAGTAGATACAAGAAACATGCTTCATAACAGTATGTATCCTATCATGCTAGCACTGATCTGATACTACTCTTATGTCAATACAAGCAATGTTTGGATTGATCAGCTCTCCACTATGAGGCATGAAAATTATGGGATTTACAGGATATGATGCTGAGCATTTAATGCCCAGTCTTACAGTAATAATGGTTTGTGTGTACTGACATGTTATCAGTGTTTTCTTGCTTCTGTTCCCAAAGCAATGGTTTGAAAGATTCCTCGTCTATTTGTTATTGGCAGTTAATAGCAAATCATTTTTTTAAATAATAAGTAGATATTACGGAGGCCTGGACGGGAAATAGAAAATAGTATGCTTATGAGATCCTTATCCTTATGTCGTGTTAGAGCAAGACAAAATAAGTAAAGCTCTAACACGAGAAACAGATTCTGTAGAGAATATATGAGATTGATTGCTTTATTGCCAGGATTACCATGCTTTCATCTCAGCATGAATCATCAGATGTTCTTCATGCAGACAGATGTGTAGAAGTAGCTACACAG
Organism: Oreochromis mossambicus; assembly: GCA_922035795.1. Lineage (NCBI taxonomy): Eukaryota > Metazoa > Chordata > Actinopteri > Cichliformes > Cichlidae > Oreochromis > Oreochromis mossambicus. The sequence goes on along the minus strand of CAKLIZ010000913.1, from coordinate 28,442 downwards.
CGTATCATCCCAACACTTGTGTCCTGTTAGACCAAAAATCGGTATTAACTGAAATAATAATCACATGCAGAAATACTACTGAAATAAATATCTTTGTTCTATATAATAACAGTAATGTAAGTTAGTATTCACTCTTGATTATCCTAACACATCACTAAATATATCTCCCTGCTAGTCCCAGTTGGCACCCTCGTTCCCCAAAATCCACCCACACCAGTAGCCACAGCAGTAGAACTGCCAAGCCCTGCAGAACCCGGGGTAGTCCACCCGACCCCACCACAGAGGAAAAACTACACCCACCCCAACTTTCAGTGAACTCCCAGACTCCCAGACAATAGACACCCAGGACGAGTTCATCCTCCACCTCTGCTAGATCCCCCTCCACCTGGAGAGTGGACTTCTTGAGAGCGCAAAGCCCCTGCAAGAGATGGTGACAACCTCCCCAGCAGCTGAAGAGGCCCCCAGTTCCACTGATGCACTAGAAGCTTACCGTGCCAGCCCTGGGCCCCCCATCTACACACCAACCCACAACCCAGGCGACACACCAGCCAGGACCCAAGCCCCCAAGGTCTATCCAGAACTTAAACCTGGAGGCAGAGCACCCCCAGAACCCTAAGTTCCCAAACCTGCCCCAGACCCACCTAGCAGCATAAGAAACAAAACAATGTTGTCAACCTGTGTAGCAGGTTTTCAATGAAACTTAGGAAAATATTCTCCAAGCATGACATACCATTGCACTTTACACTCAACACACACTATACTTTCAGGGATTTCTTTCAAAATTTACCTGCATAATTCAGGCAATGCTCAGAAGTATAAAAATTGTTGCTTGGATGTCCAGGGCACCAGTTTGTGTATCTGAACTGTGTTCCATCAATCTAAAACCAATAACCATACTGCAGAACAGAACAAAATAGACAATGATACATTCAAAAACAAGCTAAACTGCAATAGAAACTGCATAGAGACAATGCTTCCAAAGAACAATGTTCAATAGGTGCATTCATCTGTTAACTATCTTATACTGTCTATTCATATTTGTACAGTGGTGAGGAGATACCTCTTGTGCAACTGAGCCTTCAAGCCATGTTTGTTCATTTGAATGTGTGGCATCAAATATCAGGCGCTGAATGAAATTGTACTCTTCAAAGCTGTAGATGCAAGGTTTGTTTTCTTGTTGTTACAGTTTCTCTACAGTCTAGAGCAACAGGCAGCAGAATTTCCAGAGTACCCCCTCACTATCCGTCCTTATTGTAAAACGCTGAACAGGTACCTTGGTGTTTATCTGAACAATAAACTGGACTGGACTCATAGTTCTGAAGCCCTCTACTGAAAAGGGCAGAGTAGGCTGTACCTGCTGCGGAGACTCAGGTTTTTGGAGTGAAGGGCCCACTCCTGAAGACCTTCTATGACTATGTTGTGGCCTCAGCCATCTTTTATAGTGTGGTCTGCTGGGGCAGCATCTCTGCCAGCGACAGGAAGAGACAGGATGAACAGGCTGATCCGGAGGTCAGCTCAGTTCTAGGATGCCCTCTGGACCCAGTGGAGGTGGTGAGTGACAGGAGAATGGTGGCTAAGCTGTCATCCCTGTTGGACAACATCTTCCACCCCATGCAGGAGACTGACAGTACTGAGCAGCTCCTTCAGTAGCAGGCTGCAGCACCCACGGTGTGGGATGGAGAGATTTCGCAGGTCTTTCCTCCCCACTGCTGTCAGACTCCACAACAAAGACTTTGCAACTGACCAAACACACATACACTTAAGTGCAATTCTCTTTTCTGACAAAGTTGTATTTTACTCAGTTGTATATAGTATGTTTATTCTATTGTCTATAGTATTTTATTTAATTCTATTCTATTGTGTTAAGTGTTATATTCTTATTCCTATCATCTTATCCCATTCCAGTGTTTTTCTAATTTTTGCTATGTGATTTTGCACTGTCGACTTTCTGCTGTAACAAAATTTTTCCACTGGTGGGACTAATAAAGGTTATTTTATCGTATCTTTATCTTACAGAGCCAAATCACAACAACAGCTGCTTCAAGGTAAAGACCCTACAATAAAGACAAAACAAAAAGAAAAAACAGGCGGACTTCCAGTGAAGATGGTTGGCTAGAAGACGTGCTTTCACTGTGCTCCCGCTCCCACCTGTATTTATTACAGTGTAATGTGCGCTACTGTCTATATTTTTATCTAAACTATTGACTGAGAGTTTTGGGAATACGCAACAGCCCAAAATACGCTTTTTGGATGACAACTAGGGGAGACCGGGGATAGTTGTAACATTTTTGACATTTCTGTCTGTAAATTGGATCTCTTTTAAGGTAGTGGATTCAAAATTTAATGCAAAGTATTTACATGTCTCTGCTATTAAATAGTGCAGCTATTTTCTCTGCAGCACAATTACCCATTGCATGGTATGGTCTCAAACACAAAGAGTGAAATGTTACAATTAAACCTATAGTCTGGGTTGTAACATGTCCTGGGGTGAAATGTAACACAATGAAATAAGGGTACTGACAAAACATTAACATGTAATCTTTTTTATTCAACACATGAATGCACTTTATGTAGCTATGTGTGTGTGACAGAATGCAGAAATCTAGCTTTTGAACATATTCCAACCCCCCAAAAAAGACAAATGATGGAATTTTCTGCAACTGAATATTTCATTAATTTTGGTTGGTCTTCCTTGAGTTTGGCCTCATTGGCTCAGTGGGCATTATAACCTACAACTATTGCACCAATTTTGAACATAACAATGAAGCTGAAAAAATGTAGTTGTGCACCAGCATCACAATTCCATTACTTTTTATCATGGCTGACCTTGGTGTGGTTTGCAAAGTGCTTCAGAAAGATGAGGAAATCTGTTTCTTGCACCCATCTTGGTTTATTTCCACTACGAATACTTCCTACTGGTCCATCTCTGACACAGTGGTCTGCATTATGTATATGTGGGAACACAAACAGTGGTTGTGTTGCCAATGGCATTAACCGCATATACAAAGGCGACCAGTGAACCTCTCTCTGCTGATGTCGTTGCCCCAACTTGTTTAATATAAGTTAAACTGTTGCTGTTACAACTGACCCAGACTCCTATAGCCATGAACTAGCTAACATTACAGCCAATGGCTAAAACATTAGCACTAAAGACCTACACAGAATATATCCCCACAGACATATCAAACTTAAATTATGTTATTTGTGAGTTTAACTGCAAAGCAGATAATGCTATTAGAAATTGAAATAAAGTAGAAAAACTTACTTTTTGGCATACAAATTACTTTTTTCGTGTTAAATTGTCTGTGTTTGACAAAATGTGCTGATTTTTCACATGTGATAGCAGAACTGAATTGGGCATGCACAGGATGAATCACATCATTTGAAACTTAGCCCTGATTGACCCACGTTACAACTATCCCCGGTCTCCCCTAATGTCGAAACAGACGAAGATACAGACTTGAAAGACGATAGCCGCCATGACGAACAGTGCTAGCCAAACTGACGCACCAACCCTCGCCCCGGTTGACACCGCAGCTCTCATCCGTGAGGTGACTAATAGCATCAGTGAGGTAATTGAACAAAAACTGTCTACATTGTCTGGGACACTGTAGAAAATTTTGTCCTCACTGGAAATCGTCTCCAAACGCGTCACGGAGGCAGAGCAGAGAATCTGAGATGTGGAAGACGGGTTGAATGACCTTGCGGGAGGACTGGCTGAAGCTGAGGAGAAGATTAAGATCATGGCAAAAAGCTTGGATGATTGAGAGAAACGCAGCAGGCGCGACAACATCCGCATTATTAATCTGAAAAAAGGCGCGGAAGGTGAGAGTCCTATTCAGTTTTTTGAAGCCTGACTGCCTGCTACGCTCAGGCTGGGGAACAGCTCCACGGATAAAGCCCGCATTAAAATTGACCGTGCACACCAGGGCCTCGGCCCGTGGGGTGCTCGCCCCAGGCCGGTGATTATTAAGCTCCACAACTCCAGAGACAAACAGCGGATCATGGCACCAGTGAGGCCCCGGAGCTTCACTACGACGGACAGAGGGTCTTTATACACCAGGATTTTTCCTAAACAATCCATGAGAAACGACGGGGATTAAATGCTTCTTGTCGTGCCTTAATTGACAAGGGCATCCGCTTCAGAATGTGCTACCCAGCGACACTCGTGTTGAATCACAATGGCACTGAACACAAGTTTGATTAGCCTAAAGATGCACAAAGTTTCATCAATGCGCTGGATTAAAAGACAACTAATACTTGCCCCGTACAAACTGTGGCACTGTTGGATTTAACTTAGAACATGACATTGGTTAAGCACGCCATAGGACGCGCAAGTCCACGATGTTTAATGCAGATTGAGGGGAAAGAGACAGTTTAAAGAGAAAATAGAGATTTGTTCATTTTTTGTACCTAAAGTGGCTTTAGGGCCAATATCTAGTTTACAGTACTATTTGTTTACTCAGTCTTTAATTTTGTTTCACAATTGACAGTAACCCAATTTTATTCAAGTTTGGGAAGCGGGGGTGGGGGTATTCTTTTTTGTTTTTTTTCTTCTTTTCTCCTGTGGAGTGAAATGGGTGGGTTAAATCTTTTACAGTGTGTTTATTATGATGGGTCTTTTTGTCTGCTTTGGGTTGATGATTTTTGTCCAATGACTGACAACTTTTACAATGAGTAACATTAAAATTATAACTCTCAATGTCAAGGGAATTAATCACGTTATTAAGAGACGCAAAATAGTTTCTTCACTCAAAAAAGATAGAGTGCAGATTGCATTACTGCAAGAGACTCACCTCACAGATTCTGAACACTTAAAACTCAAGTGTGATCGGGTGGGACAAATTTACTATTCCTCTTTTAACTCTAAAAGTAGAGACATTGCAATATTGATCCATAAAAATCTACCATTCACTCTTAATACTATTGTAAGGGATACGGATGGTACATTTATTTGTGCATAAGTGTTTATGCACCAAATACTTTTGATAGATTGTTTTATTCAAACCTTCTGGCAAAAACCTCCTCTGTGTGTCCGAATCACGTAATAATTGGTGGGGATTTTAACTGTTGTTTGAGTCCTGAAACTGATTATAATCCACCAAAATCTCAACCATCTCCAAAAATGGCAAAGGCTACAATTGACTTCAGCTCAGATCTTGGTCTTTTTGATGCCTGGAGAGTTTGTAATCCACATGTGAAAGACTTTACATTTTTCTCACGCCCCCATTTTTCTTTTTCCAGAATTGATTACATGTTTGTTTCTAGATCTGTCCTTGCCAGAACTTGGGGTTAGACCTCAACAGCTACAGGCCGGTGGCTCTGACATCCCACCTGATGAAGACCCTGGAGCGGCTGGTCCTGGCTCAGCTTCAGCGCCTGGTGAGCTCATCACTGGACCCACTTCAGTTTGCCTACCAACCTGGTGCCTACCAACGGATGATGCTTTCATTCACCTCCTACATCGTTCCCTCACTCACCTGGAGACCGCTGAAAGCACTGTGAGAATCATGTTCTTTGATTTCTCTAGTGCCTTCAACACTATTCTTCTGTGGTGGCCTCAGCCATCTTTTATGGTATTGACATTAGTAGATTTGTTGATTGGCGTTCTAAAAATATAAGATTTATTTGCGATCTGTTTAAAAGGGGTAGTTTAATGGCCTTTAATCAAGTTCAAGTTAAATATAATTTATCACAGAAACACTTCTTTGGGTTCCTACAAGTAAGGCACTTTGTAAATTCCCTTAAATTTCCAGCCAATCAACCAGTTTTGAATCCTATTAAAAGCTTTCTTCTTAAATTTAATGAGGAAATAATCACAAAAAAGAAATTTATCTCTCTTTGTTATGGGAAATTATTGTCTTTGAATTTTGTAACCACTGATAAGGCCAGGGTTCGGTGGGAAACAGACCTCGAAGTTCAGCTTAGTGCAGAAGCATGGTCCAAAACTTTTAGATCTGCCAAGAAATTGTTTTCCTGTAACAGACTCCAGGAAAGCCATTACAGAATTTTACAAAGACTGCAGCGTACGCCAGAGTTTCTAAATAAAATTCATCCTCAGATTTCTCCTCTTTGTGTAAAGTGCAATATGGATGTGGGGACCTACTACCATTGCATATGGCAATGTCCTTTTATTACTAGATTTTGGAAAAATGTTGCTATAGAGCTTTGCTCAATCTTTCTCCAGACAATCCCACTGAACCCTGTGCTGTTCATTCTGGGTCTATCTATAGAAGGGCTCTCTGTGTTCTGTACAGATGCTTTTGTTAGGCCTCGCTAAATGTAAAAGTTTACCTATCTGCCTAAATCATTTTTCAGAACTATAAATGACACTATTTCATCATTTATTTGGGCCGGTAAACGTCCAAGGGCTAGTCGCTCGCTTCTTTATCGGGATAGATCAGTTGGAGGATTAGGATTGCCTAATTTAATTGGGTATTATTGGGCATCTAATATGTATAATATATTATTGTGGTGTACGTCTCCCCATACTAATTGGTGCCAGAGTGAAACGGCCTCCTGTTCTTCGTCATTACGTGCTTTAGCATGTGATACCTCACAATCATCCCTACTAAGCCGGTCTTCCAACCCAGTTGTCACTGAAACATTAAAAATTTGGTCACAAATAAGACGCCACTTTGGTTGGCTTACCCTCCCTCTTGCAACCCCTATCTGCAACAATCACTTATTTGTGCCAGCAAAGATGGACTTAAGATTCTCTGTTTTAGAACATAAAGGACTTGGTACTCTAGGTGACTTATACGTAAATGATGTTTTTGCAAGTTTTAACGAACTAGTTACTCGCTTTAATTTTAATAAATCTGATTTGTTTCGGTACTTCCAGTTGCGAAACTTTGCAAAGAAATGTTCAACTTTATTCCCAAAAATCCCAACTTCCAGTGGAATAGATTTGGTTCTTAGAGCCAAAACTTTGGTAAAGGGTCATATTTCTTACCTTTATAAACTAACTTCTTCACCTAGTGAATCTCTTTTATACAGGACCAAGATGAAATGGGAGTCAGAACTTCATATGAGTTTTTCTGAGTTGTTCTGGGAGGGAGCGGTAAGGGCCATTAACTCATCTTCTAGTTGTGCCAGACTTTTCCACAGTTTTCCACAGATTACACTACAGTAAAGAAAAATTGTCAAAATTATACCCAGATAAATTTGATGATAAATGTAACAGATGCTCACAGATACCTTGCAATCTTACCCATATGTTCTGGGCGTGCCCTAGGCTTTTTGAATTTTGGCATCAATTCTTCAAAATAATTTTGGATATATTGAGTATAAAATTGACTCCGACTCCACATATCGCTATATTTGGCAAACCACCAAATAACCTTCAAACTGCAGCTATTCAAAATAACCTTATTGCCTTTGCTTCTCTCATTGCTAGAAAAAGAATTTTGTTGTTGTGGAAATCATCTCAGCCACCATTAAGTCTGGCTACAGGATATCTTAGGACTCATAAAATTGGAGAAGATAAAATTCTCCATCAGAGGCTCATCGGATAGATTTTTTACTTACTGGAAACCATTACTTAAATACTTAGAAAAGGTGCCAGCACGAGAAATCTTTCTGTAATCCACCATATGATGATGTACAAATTTTTCTGCTATTCCTGGCAGTGGCTAATCTACCTTATAAAAATACTCTATTTAAAGATATTCCAGCATTTTTAATTGGTTTCGACGAGGAGCAAGTAATCATTAACACAAATATTGTTACTATTGTTGGTTAAGATTTATATCAATATTGATTAATGTTAAGACCTTATTTTAGGAGGCTAGCAGATGTTAATGTTAATATTAAACTATAAGGAAATGCATTAATATTTTATTGTTGTTTTTTTTTTCTTTTTTTGTATGGGTTTTGTATTTTTTCTTTTTTTTCTTCTTTTTTTTTGATGGTTCAACTCATTTTCTCTGCAAAATATTTATTTTTTCATTATTGGGAGGGAGTAGGGGGTATTCATGTATTTAGGTATTCATCTCATTTATGTTTTGTGTATGCTATAAAAAAGAAATACGAAAAGATTATTGTTTCTACATGTACTTATGTGTTTTATGACTGTTTGGTATTGAAAATAAAAATATATAACATTTAGCGAGGCGATGTGTACTGTTTCAATGGATTCAGAGACAGCCCCCCACTGTTACACAATGGTACAGAGAAATGTTCAAGGTGCTGCCAATGGAGCAACTTAGTGCCATCATAAAGGGCAATTATAATGCATTCTGTAGGATACGGCAGCCTTTGCTTGATCACCTACCTCGTGACCTTGCTGTACTGTTACATAAAGGGGGATCACATTTTGTTTTTAAACACAATAATTAATGTCTGTATTCCCTTTTTTTGGGTATGCGCACACACAGGCACTCACGTGCTCGTGCACATAGACACAGACACAGAGTTTGCAGCACATTGTGGGGGATTTATGATAGGGCTGCTTCTATAAAGCTGGCTGTGACTAACAAAGGGGGAAGATTTTGCAGAGGGACACACCGGCCTCGTCTTCCCTTCTAGAAGTGCATGCTTAAATGAAGATGAAATAAAGATGAATAAAGATTTAGTAAAAATGACTACTGAGTTCCGGTGCCATTTCTGGATCCCTCGACGAATAAAGAACCGGGGCAAAACTGATTTCGTAACATAAGTAATCCAAAGTATTCAGAATATGTTACTGTCATTGGGTAATGTAACGGAATACATTACAGAATATATTTTGGGGCATGTATTCTGTAATCTGTAATGGAATACATTTTAAAAGTAACCTTCCCAACACTATCAACCTGGGACCAGCATCGTTTCCACCAATTTGTCTACTCATAGGTATTCCTCTGCTTCAATTCCAATAACTGAGAGAGTGATCTACCGTCCTCATGAAAGGAAGTGCTCATTGTTCAGTGGTAAGACTGGTATAAGTATCGTTGAGTGCCCCTGTTTATTACAGAATTGTTTTCTGTGATAAACAGGAAGCCAATGAAGAGAGGACAGGATAGTTGAGATATGTTCATGCCTGTGTGTACCAGTTAAGAACGAGCAGCAAGCTGAAGACATGAGATGGATGCTTGGCTGTCTCCAGTATAAGGTGCATTGCAATATTCAAGCCAAGTTGAGATAAAGGCGTGTATTATTTTCTTAAAGACATGCCTTGACAAAACTGGCTTAAGCTTTGCTATTTGCCTAAACTGGAAAAAGATTTTCTGCAACACAGAACTGATTTGTTTATTCAGTTTAAAATCCAAGTCCATAATGACTCCCAGATTTGTGACATGCTGTTTGATATATGACCTAAGCCAAGCATAATTAATAAATGGGTTGCATGGATATTATTAGGCCAAAGTATAATTACCTCTGTTTTGCTTTCATTCAAGCTCAACAAGTTCAGAGCCATCCAAGCCTTGACATCTTCAAGACAGTTTAAAAGGAATTAGATTGAGCCTGGACTATTAGGTGCTAAAGGCAAGTAAATATGGCATAGATCTGCGTAGCAGAGATATTTCATGTTTTCTAAGAATAGAGTCCAAAGGGAACAAGTACAATGAAAAAAGAAGAGGACCAAAGATTGAGCCCTCAAGCACACCACAGGAAAGGGGGGCTGAGGTGGACAAAAATCTTTCAGCATATACAATAAACATTCTGCCACCCAGATAGTAACAAATGAAGACTGCATTCTGTACTCCGCTTGGGTTTTTTGAGTGGAAAAGAATGCCTTTTGGGTTGTGTTATGCCCCAAGTACATTCCAGAGGATAATGGAGTGTTTGGAGGCCAACACTGTCAGTCATCACTGCCAAACGTATCATTTGCTAAGAGCTTCCTGACCTGCAGTCTATTTACACCAAGTGGCGCAGTACTAAAGCCAGGAAAATCATGAAAGACCTCTCCCACCCTGACAATGGGCTCTTCTCACTGTTGAAGTCAGGGAGGCAATTCCACCCTCTTGAGCCGAACACAGAGAGAATGAGGAGGAGCTTCTTCTCCCAGGTTATTAAGGCCCTTAACCAGGTCTAGGACTGGACTTTCTACATATCTCTACTCACCATTGCACATGCACTTAATAACAACAACAATAATGTACTTCTGATGTGGTCTGTCTCATATCACATCACTGTACATGCATTTATTAATAAAATAATGTACCTCAATGATACACCTCATAACTGTTTGACTATTCACTGTGAAACGAAAGACACTGCTGATTTGCACACCTTGTTATTTTTGATTTTTTAACATTCATTTTATACTTGATTTTTAAAAGATAAAATGGTCACACACACTTAACACTTATAAATAATACAAGACTGAAATATTTAAGATGTACTATTCCCCAATCACATATTTTGTATTTAAAATCTAAAAACAAAAACACACACACATGAAATTTGAGCAAAAGCCATCATAGTGCACACAAGCAGAGGCACAGTGAGCATCTTCATCATGGAGCCTTAACATTTAACCTTGATGATGACCTAAAGCGGGGTAACATTTGCAGTGAGATACTGAGAGCATTCATTTTAATGAAAAGAAAGAAACCTTTGCAACATTACCTTCTGATCTTCCTTCTTGGTCTCAGTCTGCAGATACAGCCTTTCTGTGTAGGGACCTAAAGACAGCTGGTCTTAAAAATCAGAATCAGAATCAGAATACTTTATTAATCCCTAAGGAAATTTTCTGCATTACAGTTTCTCCAAGACAGTAACAGTAACAGACTAAAATATTTAAACAACACAATACAATTCTAAATATGTCTGTTCACAGGGGTGAAAACGAGAAAAGAGGTCATATGCACTCCTAACACACAGCACAGAAAAGGTAATATAAATTTAACTTGAAAAATGACCCAGCCATTTTACTGGCACATCAACGCCCTCATCCTGTTTCAATGAACTGCTGGAAGATCACCTGATTTTTCTCCAGCACAAGCAAAGTACAGTTTATAAAGTTCATGTTTAGTCAAGGCTTTGTCAGTAAAGAAATGTAATACATTTATATTTGAATATGGGACATGATCTAACACCAGCCCTGCCATGAACAAAGAACCTTTGTTGTTTAATCCTGAGGTGTCTAAGTCATCATTGGTGATGCCCTTAACCCTGACCTCTAAGAAAATGCAAAATCTATTTTCAGTTGTTCCCCAGAATTGTAGTAATCAGGTTGCATGGGGAGTTATCTAAATGATTATTTAAAAGTGTTTACATAAAAAAAACATAGAGTTAGGGCTTTGATCTAGGTTGAAGTCTTCATGACATCAGAGCAAAAACTAAAGTAGTTCAGTAAAGATTGATTAGCTATAACTTTCCAACGTCATGACTGTGTGACTACCTAACAGAAAATGACAATTCTCACGTCCACATCTATATCTTTACAACTGCTAGACTCAGCCACAGTAATTAGCTACATACATCCCTTAACATGGACAAATGTCAGCAGGCATTTGTTTTGTTTTTTTAAAGTAAGGGAGAATTTAAATTAAAAAGAGATGAAAAGAAAAACACTTAAGGTAATTTCAGTTCAGTTCCTGTTTTTAAACAAGTTAAAAAATGGACACACCAGTTGTGTTTTTTTGTGTTTATCATGTCTTTATTTGCTGAATCAATGTTATCCCACTAGACTTTACATGTTCTTGGGCATTACTTAAAGATACCTTTAGATGGCGCATAACACTCAGGAGGAATGTAAAGCCCCTTTGAGAATGAGGGTTTCTACAAAAAATGGTTTTGCCATGGACTTCACGGTGTCACCTATTGTAGTCACTCTTTACATACAGGAAGTGGGAAGTGAGGCTTTTGGCTCTTTTAAAGGGACAGCACCTAGCCACTAATACAGGTATGTGGATGACACATGGGTCAAAATCCAAACCAGAGAAGTTGAAACGCTCACAGCCCACATCAGTTCAGTGGATGGAAACATAGAGTTCAACTGGGAAGATCCAAATGATAATGGTTTGCCAATTCTTTCTCCTCTGCATTGAGGAGAACAGATCGCTCAACACTGAAGTTTACAGGAAGCCCACACACAGAGACTCAGCTGTAGATCTGCATTTTGAAAGAGGAATGAAGTCATTATGTCCACTATATGAACAACCATCCTTGAACAGGGGAGGTGGCTTATGACACCAACTGTCTGCCATCTATAATCCAGTTTTGAGATCCTTTCTCAAACACTTTAATGCCCACTCACATCTTGTATAAGATGATCTCAATAAGTCGAGTCTTCAAGAAACTCAATGAAGTCCAGTCACTTTTCTTTCCAAACTCCTTACATTACGATGACCCGAATGACTAAAAACTACACAGTCATACTAATCGAGACCACTATGGCTACAACACCACCTCCTTACATGAGGTGGGCACTAACGTGAGTTACAAGTTTCTTCCATATATTAAAATTGTACAGGTGGAAATAAGGAGAATTGGTGTACCTTTGCTTCGCTTCGAGACTACTCTTATAAATAGTGATGGGCAGATGAAGCTTCATGAAGCATTGAAGCTTTTCATCCAGTTGGTTCACCCCAGCGCAAAGCTTCGTGAAGCTTCAGTTGCTCTAGTAGGACATCTAGTGGACGTGAAAATATTAGTTGCCATGAATTTGAAGAGTGTGGTATTTTGCACACAGCCTGTAAATGTCAACAACAAAAGGAGTGTGTAAAACATGTACATTGTAGTGATGGCAGTATACTGTGTATATTTATACTGGCAGTATGGGAAATGATTATTTGGAGATGCTTAAAATGGAAATGATCATTTACTGTGAGGTGAGGTGTGGTTGAGGTATGGACAGCTACACACTGAGGCTTTGAGCCTCAGTCCTGCCTGTTCACATTTTATTCTGTAAAAACTACATTGTCACCTTTTTAGTGGGGAGAACATAGCTAGGATTTAATGATTTAACATATCTTTTAAATCCTTTGTCCTCCACAATGCTAAATGACTGGGAGTCCTCAATCACCATGCTAACCAGGTCTCCATCTATTTGAGATTGTTCTCCTGAGGAAAGACATTTAAAAACAAAGCACAAATATAAATATCACACACGTAACTTATTACAGTTGTATAATATTGTTCTATCATTTAGTAACATTACAGCAGCGCTATATTATCATGGCATTTGATGGCTCACCTGGTCTTGCTCCACAATCGGTGTTCCCCTTATTCTCATGCAAAGCTCTGTAGTGCCTAAGCATGGATGAGGTGTTGTTGTTATATCCCAGCTCCCTGGCACATAGCAAACACTTCACCTTGTACAAAAGTAAAGACAGCTTAACATACATTGTATTGCACCATCAGTATTATGAAAATACATCATCTGTAGAAATTTACATACCTTGTTGGGAGGAATAAGATCAAAATGTTCCCACACAGGGGAGGACATCCTCCTCTTCTTAGCTGGCTCCATTCTCTCCTGACTTTCTCTCCTCACTCTCTTAAACCTCCAAACTGTCTCCAAACTGTCTCCAAACTCTCACTAACCGTAACTCTCCATCAAACACCCACATTTTGAATGAAGTCTAAGGGGTTTATATTGCTGTCATAGCTCGCGGCAAAGTTCGAACCGCTTCATGAACCAGTCACGTGGTACAGCCGGGCAGCGAGGCTTCGGACGTCATCATTTTCAGCTCCTCCCATAAATGAAGCAAGCCTCGATATGCGCTTCGCGGAAACGCCCCCTCCATTACTCGACACACGCTTCGAAGCCTCGATACAGAACGTCCCATCACTACTTATAAACCTTAAAACAGCTGCATACCATAAAGGACACTAAGCTGCTTCTGATCAGCATATATACATACATACATACATATACATACATGTATATGTATATATATATATATATATATACACATTGGGGTGCAACGATACTCGTATCGATATTGAACCGTTCGATACAGTGCTTTCGTTCGGTACGCATATCGAACAATACAATTTTTAAAATTTATTTTATGAACTTTTCTTCTGATGATGCTGTCTGTGTTGAGCGCTCAGTGGATCTGCGTTCGACTACTCCGCCTAGGCTGCACTTTCGAGTGCAGTGCAAGCGAGCAAGACAGAAGCTAAGCTCGTTGCAACATGGCAACTGCCTCAACGCTACCCGAAATTAAACCTCCCCCACCCTCATTCAGATCTGGCGTTTGGAACTATCTTGGTTTTCATGTGAAGCATGACCCTGATGGTAAGCGCGTCATGGACAAAAGTAAAACAGTATGTCGGATGTGCCACACACTGCTCAGTTTGTGGGAACTAGTGCGTTAGCGCAGTTAGCCTTTTAACGTGTTGACGCGGTCCAGCCCCACGCACGGGGCGATCCACGGTAACTCGTTAACGGAGATTTGCGACATCATCCTAGTGCAAAGACAAGTGGAAGCAGACAAAAACAACAAGCATGCACGCTACAGACTTTACCCGAGTCATTTAGACAGCCGTTAGCACATGACTCTCCTTATGGGAACCTGATATGTTTAATATGCTGCTGAGAATATACCCCAGAAGAAGCGTATAGTATAGCTTTTATTTTGGAAAGAGCCATGTCTCTGTAATAAACTCTCTTTTATTTTTATGTCTATTTAAGCATTATATGACAGTATGTTTGCACTAAGTACCGCAGCAATTTCCTAATGTTGTAAACCTGCTCAACATTTGGCAATAAAACCCTTTCTGATTCTGATTCTTTTCCAAAGATGAGGGATTTCTCGATCAAATAGATTTATTTTTTTTATTTTGTTGTTTCAGCAACATTAAATTTGAAAAATGTACTTTTGCATTAAAATATATATTTCTAATTTTAATAAATGATAAATGAAAAAGGCATGAACATTTTTTTGTATCGAAAAAATATTGAACCGTGACACCAAAATATCGAACCGAACCGAACCGTGAATTTTGTGTATCGTTGCATCCCTAATATATATATATGTATATATATATATACATATATATATATATATATATATATCAGCAGTGGTCAAGTCTATTGTAGAATACTGCCGCCTATTTCAGTATCAGCCAATAGTTTCAGCCTTTGAGTATGGAGGCACAACATATATGAGATCAGGACATGTATACTGTTGCTTGTATGTACATAGTTGCAAAACCAATCAAAAGTCAGTACAAAACTGCAACTGTTGACTAAACTTGACATTTAAAAATGCTCAAAAAGGAGGTGCCGCAGAGTACAACCACAGGACAATTAAACTTCTGATTAGCTAATCCACGTTGCACCCTTGACATGTCACAAGACGGTGGCAAGATTTTCCTGTTGTTAGCATTAGTGATTATTATGTACTCAAATCTAATGATTATTCAGCTTGGACATCACCTATTTGCTCTTTTTATTTATTTTACTTACTTTCTGAGAACTTGTTTAACACATCAAAATGAATATATATGAAAATAGAAAAGCATTTGCAATGAACTGTTTTATGCTGAATTCAAAATACTTTCAAGCAAATTTCTCTGTGAAATGAAAATTTGAATAGTTTGCCCTCACAAAAGCTCCTTTTTTCTTCTATTTCATTTTATACTATGCAGAGTGCATCCATGTCTGAGACATAAATGATTTGCTGTTTTAAAGGAGTGGTGTTGCTGCCACCATCGTTGACATCGTTGGCAGGCAAAGGACAAAGGTGGACAATAGAAAGAGAAAGATGACTTTAAGTGCAGCAAAGAAAATGTTTACATGTCAGCTAACTGTAGGACAATAGTAGACCAAGCAAATAAGTGGATGAGTCTTAGCTATATACTTTATGAAAAAGGAAAGTTTTAAGCCTAATCTTAAAAGTAGAGAGGGTCTCTGTCTCCAAAATCAAACGTGAAAGCTTGTCCCATATAACAGGGGCCTGAAAGCTGAAGGCTCTGCTTCACATTCTACGTTTAAATACTCTAGATACCACAAGTATACCACAAGCTCTATTGGAGTGATATGGTATTATGAGATCTTTAAGATAAGATGGGGCCTGATTATTCAAGACCTTCTATGTGATTAGAAGGATTTTAAACTAGATTTTGAACTTAACAGAAAATTTACAGGCAAAAAAGAGAAGCCAATATAGGAGGATTCTCTCTCTTTCTAGTCCCTATCAGTACTCTTGGATAAACCAAATGCATTTAATGCATTTTTAATGCCTTTTTAGGAAAGACCGATAATACAAATTACAGTGAAATTACAGTTAGTCCATCACTGAAGTAATAACTAAGAAGTAAAAAGCTATTTTTTCAGCATCACCCTAAAGTGAAGATGCTTTTTTTATAGACATTGCATAAATGGAAGAAAGCAGTCCTACATATTTGTTTAATATATGCATTGGTGGACATATCCTGGTCAAATATATATATATACAAATAAAATGTAGAATGAAGTTTGTATTCCTGTTTAGATCTGGCTATGTTACAGTATGGCACACAGCCATTTATAAAATATGTTTCATTTCCAGCAGGTGGCAACAGTGTGACAAAAAAAGGTGCATCCTCTATAACCATTTTTGATGGATTGTTTTCCTGCTGCTGTTCATTTGATAACACATTAAAATTAACTTAAATTAAATCAAAACCTGCTGAGCAAAAATGCAAAATGAATAAATCTTCTCAGGCTGTTGTTCTGAGCATGCATGTTCTGGATGCCGCAGTTAAGCAGCATCTGGGGCAAGGTCTTTTTTGATTTTACTTACTGTCACTTATGAAAAATGCACCACCACTTTAAAAATTAAAAAGTTCAAGTATCAAGGCAACTTACTGCACTAGATTTGTTGGCAAACTCAAAATTTTAATTTTAGAAGACAAATACTGATAATTTTGGCAAATAATTACGATTATTAATAAACGTTTTTCCTTCAGATACAAAAAAATAAGCAGACCTCCCTAGACTGAAAAGATTAACCACAGTAGCTAATCAGTTTCACCTCTAGTTCGCTGTGTTCCTCCATGCTTTGTTTGTGCGCTTGCTCACACAGCACTGGGCAGAGATCCCTCACCCCCAGCTAAACATCCAATCACTGTTAGTATGCAAATGACCCAGTGTCAGGTTTCATCAAAGTCAGCAACTGGTGAGATTACTAACAGGATAAAGGAGAGTGGAGCTGTTCAGTTGCAAACAAAGAGTTTAGTTCCTCGCAAAACAAACAAGCTTAAAACAAGACAAAAAAGAAATAACTTAAAATGTTCTGTTCTTAATCCATTGTGTTCCGTTGTGTTTGAGAGGTCTTATTTTAGTCTTACTTTATTTTGCAAATTTATTTGAGAATTAGTCAATTCAATGAAAATACATTTTGTCATTATTATCATTCTTCTTCTTCTTCTTATTATTATTATTATTGTTATTATTATTATTGTTGTTGTTGTTGTTGTTGTTGTTGTTATGACCCTTTGTTCTAGTTTATGCTGACTGTGTGTTTGGGTTTACACCCTTTGGTTCTTAGGGCTTTTGGTTCTGCGCACCCTCTGTTTTGTGTCTGCCCATGTGTTCCCTCTGTCTTGTCTGTACGGCATCTCTGAGTCCAGTCTGTGCATTTCCTGTTTTATTTTGAAGGTCTGTGTCTTGTCAGTGTGTTCAGTTTTACTTCCCCCTGTCTCGTTAGCCCTTATTTCTCCCAGCTGTGTCTCCCTCCTGTTTCCCATTCCCTGATTAGGTCTCTGTGTATATAAGCCCTGTGTGTTCCTTTGTACTTTGTCGTACTGTTAACGTCTGCTCACCCTCAAACTACTCTGTGGGTTCTGTTTACCTGTTTTGCTTGCCTGTTAGTTTATTTTCCCCCAGTATAGTTAGTCTTCTGTTCAGTCTGCAACCTGCAGTAAAACCGTTATTTTCGAGTTCACCTTTGCCTCAGTGAGTCCTGCATTTTGGGTCCTTCCTCCCTGCCTGCATGCACATAGCCATGACAAATGTCATGTTGTTGGTTGAAAAGATCTGGATGGATATTTTGGGTTTTTTTTATTCAGTTTATTCAGTTTTATTTTTCAAGACTTGGTGAATTTACTTTCATTAATATTGGCAAAGTGGGAAGTGTATTGTTGGGTTTGAATATATTTGATATAGGCCATCCAATTAAGGTACATGGCATATTTTTAGTTGTTATAATTTGATGAGAAATTGCTTATTTTTCAGTTTTCCCCCTGAGCAATTGCCACCTTAGCGTGGTCGGGGGGGTTGTGTGGCTCAGTGTCCCTAAGAGCTAGATCGGCAGAAGCTTAGGGCCAAGCTGGTCAGGTCTTAGAGTAGAGGCCTAACAAAGTGCAATCTGATTACACAACATAAGCAGTTATCCAGAGCACCCCACCACCACCTCTTTTCTGCCTCTGTTACCACCATGTGTCCCCTTTACATTTCTGTCTGCCTCCTCCTACGTCCCTGTCTTGAACAGGCCCAGATGTACATACATGCAGTTCTCAAGCTATCATAAAAATTACCTATTAATCTTTAAATAACAATGCTATTGTCAGAGGCTGGGTCTGTGCCCCAGCATTTTGTGTTAATTTTTGTATTTGTGACTTCTGATATTATATTGAAAATATGTTAAGTTCTTGTGTTGTTTTCATCAGTTAGGATTTAGTTGAGTTTCATTCTAGTTTAGATTTACATCTATGTCCCCTTGTGTGAATCCATCTTTGCCTTCTCTGTCAGTATGTCCTGTATTTCTGGTTTGTATGTTTCATGTTGTCAAGCCAGTGTTGTCATGTCTACTGTTATTTTGAAAGTCTCGTTTCTATGTTCAGTGTGCTTAGTGTTACTTTTCTCTGTGGTGTCATGATGTTCATTTGTGTTAGTTGTTTTCCCATGTGTTTCCACTTCCCCTGATCTCCTCCTGTGTGTATTTAGTCTATGTGTTCTCCTTTAGACTTTGTCAGGGCATCTGTTTTGCTCCCCACAACATCATGTCAGGCTTCTAGTGTTCTCATGATTTTCTTCAGGGCATGTTTGTGTTTCAAGTCTTGTTTTGTCTTATAGCTACTATCATGCTCCTGCTCATAAACATGTTCATACCAGGTATCATAGTTGTCACAGTGTGGTCATAGTTATCGTTGTTTAGTTTAGTTCAGTTTAGGTTTTAGTCTAGTTCTGCCCCTGGTTACCTACTGTGTTGATCTCATGTTATCAGCCACAACAAAAGACTCACCTTTTGTTTGAAACTCAGTTCTGTCTCATTCCCTGTCTGCATTTGGGTCCCCATGACAGTTATGATCTTATAGTTGACAAATAATGTCAGATGTAAAATGCTCTTTCTGCATGAACGTTACCAAAGTTGCAGCTAAATCTTAAACCAAAAATAAAAATCTTGATTTTGGTAGAATGCACTAAATAATTGTTAACTTAATAATAACAATAATAATAATAATAATAATAATAATAAATAATAATTTGTCAACCACAAAGAAACACTACCTCTTGCACAGGATGTGCAATGCTTTACCAATATTACAAGTCATCCACAAAAAGCAAGTAAACAAATACTGGCCAACAGAAATATATTGCTCTTGGAGGTGTTCACAAAATGTTCAGTTTTTTCAATATGGCTACATATCAAAAAAGGGTCCATACCTTGCAATGTAATTTAAAAGAATAACAGCCTGGTGAGCAATTTGGGATAGTTCCATGACAATGTGCTGAATAGCTTCAAAAGTGTGTACTTGCATTCTTTTGGAAACTTTTTGATAATTTCTTTAAGCATTGGTTGTTTTGAGGTATAAACGGTCTGTCTACAGGAAATGACTATAGTTAGCTGACAAAGATTAAGAAGAAGAAAACATGACAAAAATGCTGTTTGGTAGGCAGTTTGGAGTTTATCAGAAAATTGTGACTACAGGTAATGATTTATTACCGAACTTATTGGCACCTTTCAAGCTATCTGATATATTGTTTCTATGCATCCCTGTTAAACTATTGCTGATATTTGATATGTTAAGTGTGGACCGCCATGTGTGTGATCTGTAGACCCGTCCTTGCAGGTATCTCTAAATAGAAGGTAAAGTCAACAGTATTTTAATGTATTCACCGTTAGGAAGGAACAATATCCTCCTCTCTCCTTTTGGCATTTAAGTTTTGATCGACGTCTGCTAATGTGCCATACTGTTGAATGTACCTTTGAATTTCTTTTTGTCACTGTGTGTTTTAATTTTCTACACCAAATTTTCCACATTGTTAGTAGATCCAACATTTTATTTATTCACCTTTAAATTTTACTTTTTTTTTTTTTTTTTTAGTAATGCTTCAGAATACCAAGCACTCCTCGCAGTATCTCTCATCTTCAGAATCAGAATCTAGACTGTTTTAAGCCACTGCTAATTTTTTTTCATTCATGTTAGAGTATTTATTGTCATGGCTAACGTGTCAGTTTATCAGGGAAAAGGATTATCATTTGGCACATTCAGATACATAAGTTGTTAGCAGTAGAGCAGGCCACCTACTAACTGGAAGATTGTTGGTTCGATCCCAGTCTGCTCCAGTCTGCATGCCAAATATCCTTGGGTAGGATACTCACCCCAAGTTGCTCTCCGATGCATTCATTGGAGTTTGAATGTGTATGAATGTTAGTTAGGTACCACTGAAAACCTAGAAGTGTGATTGGGTGAATTCACAAGTTGTATAAAGCGTTTTGAGTGCTCTAATGGAGTAGAACCAGTCCATTTACCATAGAAGACAATAAACAGAGGTAAAATTCACCAAGACATATTTACCAGTCGCAATAGGAAAAGCTGCTCAGATTTGTCATGAAGAAATTTGGGTACCTTCTTGAAGCACTGCCCTTCAATGCAGCACAGTTTCAGTTGTCTGATAATAAGAAAACGACACCAACAGACTTTTGATTGGAGCAGCAATTAACAGAATTTCAGCATTTTTGAAGTTAGATTAAATTTAATTTCTCAGATGAACAGAATCAACATCTGGGGGTATCAGATGGATAATTTTACCATTACATTTCAGGCTGATTGTAACTGACTGTCATCAGTCTTAAACATTTTAAATAATAAATAAATGTACATATTTTTTTGAAGATAGAGCTCTTTAAAAGAAAAATCTACCTACTCCTTAAGTCTATTCAAGAGTTCCTCCATGTCTTAGCATGATACAGGTTCAACAGAAGGCTGATCTAAATTACCCAACAGGCCTGTGGTGGTGACATGAAAGAACTCCACACATATCTGTAGACACAAAAGCACCACAGAAAACAAACAAACAAACTATAAAAATTTCACGTATGTCCAATAATGATAAATGACAAAAAGGATCAAAACAATAATGTCTTTGACCTGTTCTATTGTTTTCCAAAAATAATTTCAAATTCTGATATGTCTGACCACAGAACAGTTTTCAATTTTGCCTCAATTGAACTCAGCCCAATGATTTGCCTTTCTGGATTATGTACACATATAGATTATTTTTTGCATGAGTTTTAAGCAGCAATTGTGGATCACCTAGTAAACTATGCTGACACTATTTTCCTCGTAAGCAATCCTCCAATTCAGTGAACAGAATGTTTTCAATGTAGCGCTGCCTGAAAGCCCAAAGATCATGTCTATGCAGTTTTTGTTTATTTTTGGTCTTTGCCTTGAGCACAGAGATTTCTCCAGATTCTTAGATTCTTATTGATGATAAACGTAACTGTAGATGACGAGATACTCAATCTATTTGTATTATTACATTGAGGAAAAATTTTCTAAAATGATTTACTTTAAAGAAAACTGCCACTCTAAGTTGCTATTTTTATAGATTATGTTACTACCCTGTTGCCAATTAATGCAATTAGCTGCCAGCTGTTTTTTGTAGTACCACTGACTTTTCGAGCTAGATGTGTTGCTATTAAATTTAAGACCAGTTGTTTTTTTTCATATAATGTTAAGTTTTCTCAGTTCAAGCATTTTTGTATGTTTCCTGTGTTTTGTTATGCATAAAATCTGGGTTCATGAGTTTGGAAATCATTAAATTATTGCATTATGTGTATTTATTTATATGATCAGATTTTTTCTGTAATTAAACTTCCTTGGAACTGGGGCTGTCTAGACAAATGTCTTGACAATGTTGTTTTGTAACTTCTGTTTTGTTTCACAAAAGGAACTTCATCATAGATTTCATCATACTTTTTTTTTCAAAGGTTCTGCTTTCTGCTTGAAAGTTTTATTAATTGTTCTATGACGAGAAAAATGTAGTTCTCATATTTATCATGTTCTCATATCTTAAATAACATTAAAAGTGAAATAACAAGCTATGAAATCCAAATTCAACATGTTGAAACAACTTCAGATATTCTGTCTGGGTTCCTTTTATGAACAAATAAGGGAGTAGGCCTCATCTGGCCATTAAACTGCTTTTAGGTTAATTGTCCAATGAAATACGAACATGGGAGAAAATAGGGAGACTGTGTATAAAAATGACCGTGACTGTGATTGTGCTTTATCTCTTGAGTTAAAGCTGAAAGTCTGTACTTCAGTCACATATTGATTTTTTGATGTACAATCTACTGTGGTAGTGTGCAGAGACAAAATGACAAGTGTTAAGTTTGTGTCTTTGTACCTACGCTTCGTGTTGTCTCTTTTGCAGTTTATAGTCTAGTGTGCTTAGGTTGTGTGTCTAGTTTTGCTTAACTTGTCTCGTCCTGCTGTGTTTCCCTTCTGTCTCCCACTTTCTCATAAATCTGGGTAATTTAGCCCACTGTCATCACCTGCTTATTATCGTGTCGTACCCTTACATTAGTGAGGAAACACATTTCTCTATATGTCCATCTATAGAACGCTGCATGTTATAGTGTAAATCTGCCTGTTCTCTGTCAGAAACCTGCCTGCAGAAAATGAACCTAAAGTTGTTAGGATGCCTGGGTCGCTGACCCAGGGCTTTTGAGTTTATTATATTATTTATCTTTTCTAGTCTTTGGTTTCTTCCTTAGAGTTCCGTCTTATGGTTTATGTCTCTGTGTTCTATAGTTGCTCTGTCTCCCCTGTAGGCTGTATCCCCTTGTTAAGTTCGCGCCTCTGTGTTATGTTTCCTGTTTTACTTTGAAAGTCCGTGTTTCATGTTAGTGTATCTGGTTTTGCTTTCCTTGTCTCGTTAGTCCTGATTTGTCCCAGCTGTGTTTCCCTCCTGTTGCCCATTCCCTGATTGCTCCCTCTATGTATTTAAGCCCTGTGTTTCAGTTTGTCATTGTCGCGATCTACTGTTTATTATGCTGTGTGTTTTGTCTGCTTGCCTGAGTTTATGTTTGAAGTCTTAGTTCTGGTACCTTTTGAGTTCAGCATTAAAGCTGTTTTGAGTTCACCTTTTTGCCTCTGAGTGTCTGCACTATGGGTCCACCATTCCAGCCTGCACACAGCCTACACCTAACAAAAGTATGTAATGCAAGGATGTAATCACTTTCAAGATGGAGAAAGCATAAAGTGACAATTATGAATCACTTAATATGATAAGGAGATTCTGCAGGTCATTAATCAATGTATAAAATTAAAATAAAATGTATTTTTAGTGACACAAGATACAAATATTGAAGCAAGATGTATAATTAGAATTATTTATAATAAATATGAATAAATTATTTCAATTTCTTTAACCATAAAGAATAACTAAATCCTTCAGGACAATGTCACATCAATGCACTGAACTCACTATGTTATCCACCTAACAGCCTCCACATGTTCTCACTGTAATTTCACCCTCAAGAATGAATTTAGGCTTGCACTAATCTGAATGTTTGCAGGGAAATCAAACGCATTTCACTCGCAGTACTCGAGCTGACTCACCTTTGAATGACGACTTGTACGCGCTGACTCCACAGATAAGGTACGAAAATATGTCAGGCTACGTCAATAGCGGTTGGTCTTTTCCACGGGGGTTTCTACTCCACGACCATATTTCATACGGGTCCACATTTCCAATGCACGCTATTTTCTGCAAGTACCGCTGCTTCGCCTCTGAACGAAATCGGTCTCTGTACAGTCCGTTCTCTTTTGAGCTGCTTTTAAGCATCTTGTAATCATCGTTACAACACAGTACCCCCAATAGTCCAAAATATTTGGTTATTTAACCATTTATTTTCGATAATAGAATCACATCAAAGCATTTAAACAACTACAGGAATACATCCTTGATTACATTCGTATATTGCCATAGGACATGTCAAGAAAAATACATTCATTTAAAAAAAGTAAACAATCACATAAAGACATTAAACACCTGAACACAATGTTTTGACGGATCACAGAGATGGCATGTATTTAAAAAACTGTCCACACAAATGTTTTGCTCTACTTCAACAAGCCAGAATATATATATGTCATATAAATAGTCAAAGTGGAAAATGTGCTTGCAATCAGGTCACACAGAATACCTCAAGGACACAAACAGCCTATCATCAACTAAATAGGTGTCTAGGTCTATCTATCTATATAAACACCAGACAAAACCCAAGAGCACAGCAGCACTGTGGATTAACAGCAGCGTTTCCCCTACATTAGCTTAGCTGTGATGCTGAAACCGCAGCTGAATTCAGCTCCATGCCAACAAAACACCGAGAATGAAACTTGTGGCCAAAGGCTATGCATTGCATCATGCATTTACCTCTCCAAGGATGATGAAATCTTCTATCTTCTCCTTGAAGATAGATGGCAAGAGGAGAAGTGCCTCCTTGAAGTCAATTCCTAGGTCATACAGATGCAAATGCACTTCATTAGATTTTGATAGCATGCAAATTCCCATTAACATGCTCTTGACATGGCACTATGATACATCAATTATCTTTGGAAGAGAGAGCAAATGAATTGTCACAAAATTTACTATTTGTATGAGGTCAAATTAGTACCTGTAATGTCTTCAGCCAGTGCATTCTCTCTTGCCTCCATGTAGACCTTCTTCAGTGGCAAATCCTTGGTCATTTGAAGAACATTTTGAAGAACAGCAGTGAAGTTTTCGCTAAAGCGGCGACAGATGTTGTCTTGGCAGGGATGCATTAAATCAACCTCATCACACAACTGGAAATGAAAAGAGCAGAATAGACAAAAGAATGACATTTTACATTGAGGATTTAAACTTTTGACATGTTTAAAGACACAGACTGGAGATAAATGTAAAGTGCTTTAACCCTTGAACCAAAATTCTAAAGATAATAAACAGATTGATTATTCAGTTAGTACAGAAAATAATAATCAGATTTAGAGACAAAAAAATCATTAGCTGTTTCCCCAATCATCTTAACAATTCTTACCCCTGCAGATGTCCCCAGGAATGGATATCTCTTTAATAGGTCCACAGTACACATTCCTTCAGCTACCTCTCGACGTCTCCATGCAAAGGTTTTTGTCATGCGGTCTTTCACCAGTGCTGTGTCAAGATGTAGCTTCTTGAGCTGATCATTTAGCACCTTGATATGAGCATCAACGGAGGCTGCATCTTCCCCCACAAAGCACGAATCCTTTGTCAAAGCAGATATCAGTATTATCAAAATCTGATAAGTTAATGTTACTCGAAATGCAGTAATTTGTACACCAAATGCTTTGAAAAAAATGCAAAAATGTTGAATAGGAATTGCAAGTTGAGCTGACTTTTGTTAAATCAACTGTGAAGTTCCTTTTTCTATGTTAATGTTATCTGTTAACATGTTTCTTTCAATTAATGTTTACTTTTAGCTTTACAGTGAACATAATAAGACTACATGTGTTACCTTAGCTCTTAGAGGCTGAGGGTGTGAGGACTTAGGAGAGAGGGCTTCAGTCTCTTCAGACAGGAGCTGCTGGATTCCTCTGTGCTCCGATGTTTCTGCGTGCGTCCAAACTTTTCTTTAACCCAGTTCACTTCTTCGTTGCTGATTAGGGGAGCCCGTTCTGCTTTGAACTTTCTCTTGAGTTGGCTGTGCCAGGTGTCCGAGTTGTTTCAAATGTATATAAGTAGTTAATTATGCTTACTTTATATTAATATAATCTATAAAAGAAACAAAAAAGGAGAGGTACTCACATAACCATTTCCGTGTACATCTCTTAAGAAAGGATACTTCACAATCAGGGCTTTGATGACCTGGATGTAGTCTGAGTGGGTTGGGTACCTGTTTCAAACATAAGAAAAACAACACACAGTACACTGATTACTCTTATCCTTTCCTGGGGGCTTTTGTGTTCTTCAGTTCTTCTGATCATATTGTTATTACCGTAAATAGTGTGTTATAGACCAATGTCAAATCAATGTGGCTAAAGTGATAAAACTGATTTTAATTTTTAAAAAATGGGCGTGGACAAACAGCCACACCTCTCCCAAACTTCATTAATTCAGGATGTCTGGAGTTTTGATCTCCTCCATACCTGCTTCATGCCCTGGAGGACGGGGCAGTGCCCCCCCAACACCCTCTAGCAGATCATTACATGAAGGAACCTTTAAAAAAAACAAAAAAAAAACAAAAAAACCCCCAAACAAGTGCGTCCATGCTCACAGGTGTACACACGGGTGCTCACACACACAAACTACACCCTTTTTGGCTCCTACCTCAAAGCACACTGTGCGCTGTCGATCTTACGTGCTGCACAATAATGTTTAACATTTAATATTTACTGCCATATTCCCATATATCATTATGATGTTGTTTATTCTATTACTCTGGTTTTCTTCTGCTTGTTTTCTTTTTTCTTTCTCAACAGGTGATCCAGGTGATCGATATATGTATTTTTTTTGTCGGCTTATTCTGTTGGTTTTTGCTTTTTGCCCTTTTTCCCCGTCCCTCTTCCCCGCTGTTTTTCTTTCCCTCTTTCTTTCTCCCCTTTCCTTCCCCCAGTCAAGTCTGTCCCGTGTTCAGCAAGTGAAAATAAAATAAACAATAAAAGGTGAATCAAATAGACCATTACGGCAAGGCTGGGATGGTCCATTTGGTAAAGTAAATCCGTTGGGCATCTTTCTTCGCCTTTAGACAATAATTCTGATGGCAAAAGAGCCAAACGGGACAGGCGCAAAAAAAAAAAAAAAAAAAAAAAA
>CAKLIZ010000912.1:50653-71296 GCA_922035795.1 Oreochromis mossambicus | reverse complement strand
CAGGTGACCCTGAATCCTCCCTTAGTTATGCTGCAATAGACGTAGGCTGCCGGGGATTCCCATGATGCATTGAGTTTTTCCTTTCCAGTCACCTTTCTCACTCACTATGTGCTAATAGACCTCTCTGCATTGAATCATATCTGTTATTAACCTCTGTCTCTCTTCCACAGCATGTCTTTATCCTGTCTTTCTTCTCTCACCCCAACCGGTTGCAGCAGATGGCCCCGCCCCTCCCTGAGCCTGGTTCTGCCGGAGGTTTCTTCCTGTTAAAAGGGAGTTTTTCCTTCCCACTGTCGCCAAAGTGCTTGCTCATAGGGGGTCATATGATTGTTGGGTTTTTCTCTGAGGCGACTGTTGTTGTGATTTAGCGTTATATAAATCAAATTGAATTGAATATGAATTTGTCCATTTACTTTATTTTACTTTATACACAGAGTGGCCCATCTTAAGGAGCTGACATTTCATCCAATGTGAATGTGGATACCCACAAATGAAAGGTGAGATTTTACACATTACACCCATTTCAATTATGTAACTATATTTGGAATATGTTTCAGTAAACGGGTAAAAAAAACAACAACAAAATAAAAAACTAAACTTGTGTCAGTATCCAAATATACGGCTGTCTGGAGTCTGAGTCTCTGTTTGTTTCCTGTCTTATTTTTAGTCTTTTGTCCTGTGCGCATGGTGTTCAGTTTTGCTTCCCCTGTCTCATTAGTCCAATTTATTTCATCCGTATTCTCTGGTGTGTTGCATCTTCCTGATTACTTTCTGTGTATTTTGGCTTTTAGTTTCCCTCTGTCCTTCATCACAGTCTCCCTTTATGCTGTGTGTTTCCTACTCCTGTCTGTCCTACTTTCCAGTTAGTTTTGTTCCTGCCTTGTTCTGTGCGTCTTTTTTTCATTTCTATGGTTAATAACACAAAAGCTGTATTCAAGCTAGTTGAGTCCTGTCTTGGGTGTTCTGCACACAGGGAACACACAGTGCTAGCTAACCTTTTGATGATTTCTGCAACTTTATTGCAAAGTTACTTTAGGGACTTTTTTGTTGTGGGAAGAAAGTTAGCTCTTGTGACAGAATCCAGTGATTCTGCCACAGATGCCTGAAAGTTCAGCATTTTAATATTCAAATACAGCAAATATGTTCCTTATACAAAAATCCTTCAAACAGAACTTTACTTATATGACATGTTGCAGCTCAAAGTGCTTTACAGAAGAAAAAAACACTTGGTTCTGCGTCATTTAATCCAGTCTGAGTTCTGGATTTTGTTTTTCTCTTTATTTCATTCTTATTTGTAACCTGTGGTTTGTTTAATGTTTTAGGTGATGTATTCTTTGGAGTATTTACTTTTGCTTCCTGTTCTCAGTTGTCTTCCTCTCTTAGTGTTCAGGCCTCACATGTCAAGTCCTCTGTATGTAGTCCATTTTTTGTCTTGTCTGCTATATATGTCCACCTGTGTCTCCCCAGCTGTCTCCACTTCACCTTATCACCCTTCTCTGCGTATGTAGTCGTTGTCTCCTCTTGCTTTGTGTCAGAGTCTGAGCTCATCTTCTTAGAGTGTCTTTTATTCATCATATGGTTTAAGTTTTAGGTTTCCCTTCGTTTTTATGTTTCATGTCTGTATCTTTGCAGCAGTGACTTAAAAGCAAGCTTTTTTTATCAGCCTCTGCATATCTGCATGTGGCTCGTCACAGGTGATATGAGCTGTGGCAGCTAGACCTTGTCATAGCAACTCTAACAAAACTATATAGAGGAATATCCAGAACACCAGTAACACACACTCTCACACACCTTTTGACTAGTTCTTTCTGTAAACATTAGCACATGCCTTTTTTTTTAACCAAAAGTAAAGTATGCAGGAATGATGGCTGAATGATTAGAATCGAGTAAAATCTATTCAACTTCTGTTGATGCAGCCAGGGATGTACTTAAAAATGTAAAATCTGGCAATAAACTGCAATTGCAATATCACAACTATTTGACAACATACTGACTCAAACAAAATGTCCCCAATAAAAGTTGGTGGTATACACAGCAAAAAGATAAAAGAAAAATATTGATCTCCAAAGAAAAATAACAGAAAAAAGCATGCTGTGCATTTTAAGGGGAGGGGAGGGGGGGTCTGGCGAACCTTATTTAAAGAGAAGATCACAATGTGGAGATATGCAAACTTGCTGCAAACTGCTCCATCATTATGTCACAGCACTGTGCTGCTACTGACACATTGTCAATCCGCCCCATCCTGCGCTGCCTTGCTAGTGCTTCAGCTGCCTTTGGTTGTGATGGAGTGATATCTGTTATTCTTCAGTTCACTGATGGAGCAGTAAAACTTCTCCTTTCCGGTTCTGATAGGATTCATGGTCTGTTTTTGAAGAATACTATATAAAATAGCAACAGCATGACGGCAGAATGATAAAAGAAGAAAAGAAAGTGTGCATCCCCCAGCAAAGCGGAGGTCCACAAACAACTCACGGAAGGGAAGTCGGAGATTCATGAGTCCTGCTTGATCAATGCGATGAGCTTCAGTCTTCCTGTTGTTTCTTAAATGAAGCTTCTCTGTGGGTCAACAGAACTTCTGGCACAGGACAGCTCTGATGAAAGAAAGGGAAGCAGTTTCTCCAAACCTCTGGACCCAGGAAACCCAGCTTGGTCCTGATGGTCTCCCTCACTAGTTTCTCTCCAGGGTGAATGTAGCTGTGGATATAATATGGACTCTATTATTAAATGAAAAGAACAAATTAGACTACACTACTGAAACCTGATGTTTTTAAAGTTTCCATGTTACCAGGCTGTAGAGGGCTCTGAAGATTTAAACAGTTTTAGATCCATTACACTCACAGTCTTATGTTAAAATCTCAAAGGACAGCATTATATTTTTGATATTAACAGTAACTCTGGGCCTCTGTAGAGTGTGCAGATGATCTCATCGCTGTCTAAAAATGGATTAAAAAAACATAAGAAGCGCTGAATCCTTCAATGACACAGACTATTAGAGTAACAGGTGTGTAGCATCGCTAACTAGCTAGCAACAAGCCTCCAACACAGTGCGTATGCTAGCGGCTAATCTAGCAAACAAATTAACAACAGAGTGATTTTAGATGTTATAGAACTATAAGATGATAAGCCGTGTGTCTTTTTTATAACAGTGACGTGGTTGTATTTACCTTAATTGAACAAGTCGTCAGTCGCGGTAAACCCATCATCAAATAAACTGGAGCAGCTGGGCTACGTAAAAAGTATAGGGGGGCGTGTTTGCGGTCACGTCCAGCGGGTGTGTGGGCGGGAGTGTGACACAGTCGCTCCCCCTCAGGACACTACTGCACAGACTCTGGCTCCAAAAATGCAAGATGGCAGCCTCCACAAGCGGGATATTTTGGCTTTAATTTTGCACAATGGGAGGAGGCGGTGTCACGTCGTTCATGTTTTCAACAGTCATTGGGCCAGACTGTGCTCCTTGCATGTAACTTTTCCACATTTGCAGCAGGTGTTGACAATTCTCCTTCTTTTGTCTGTGCAAAAGTCACACTGCCTCCTGCCCTTCGATTTAATGACTGGAGAGGGGTCTACAGCAGCACCCTGCGTGTGGATTTACTAACATTTCTCCCACCTTTTCAATTAACAGCCTCCACCTGTATGGTTTCTGCTGCTGCCAGGATGGATCTGTCGCGGTCCAAAGGACGTAGGCATTGTACAGCGAGATGTCAAGGGGGTTGTGGAAAAGGGCCAGTGGCC
Source organism: Oreochromis mossambicus (assembly GCA_922035795.1). Lineage (NCBI taxonomy): Eukaryota > Metazoa > Chordata > Actinopteri > Cichliformes > Cichlidae > Oreochromis > Oreochromis mossambicus. The sequence goes on along the minus strand of CAKLIZ010000912.1, from coordinate 67,564 downwards.
ACCAATTTGTTCGCCTCCTGCATAAGTAGGTGCCAACAACCTAACCCTAACAAAAAAACCAAATAAACAAGCAAAAATACAAAAATGAAAACATTAAACCTACGTATATTTTACACAACAAAATATGAGCAAGAATGAATAAATGTGTGCGTAACTGATGCGTAATGAACCTACCTTATCAAGGCTGTCGACACCTCCTTTGCATTTGTTGAAGTCCTTTATTATCGTGGGCTTTCTCTTCACATCATCGCTTACACTTGGACTTCAGTGTTTTGTGCTCAGTAGGATGACATTCTTGCCACGTCACAGGATGTAAGAGGCCAGCGTGTGTGTCATGGTAAGAGCGAAGATCGAGGAGAAGAGCTCTCTCCAGCTTGTCTGAAGCAAGTGAAGTGGAAGCTCAGACTTGTTTTGGCGAATGGTGCCAACCAGGGCCAGTTTCCTCCTGAGTAGCTAATCTCCCAGAGCAAACGAAGTGAAAAAAATTGTCACATGTGATGACGTGTACCTGGAGCCCCTCTGTTAGTTCCAGGACCACACGCATCCCCTGGCTGACTTCAGTATGATCATCGGCTGCTTTTCCCATGTAAGCCTGCAGTCTCCATGCGTAGAACATTTCGACATTGCAGATTGCCCATATCTTCAGACCATATTTTGCTGGCTTTTTTGGCATGTACTGCATGAAGCTGCACCTGCCTTTGAATGAACAAGTTGTTCATCCACACATATTTCTCTGCCTGGGTTGAACAGCATCTTTAGGTGGTGCGTCCACATTTTCCGGAATGCAGCCAGTTTGTCACCGCGGTGTTGGGGTCGGGAAAGTTTATCATCAAAATGCAGCGCCCTGTTGATTTGATGAAATCTCTTCTTGGACATTGTAGCCCGAAAAATGCTCCGTCTGCATTTGTCACTCCAAAACCTGAGTGTTGATTCTTTTTTTGACCGGTAGACGCTGGCCAAAATAAGCAGCCCCACATAAGCCTGAAGTTCCTCCCATGTCAACATCTCGCCAGTCTGCGACCTCACATCTCCCATGCAGATTAGTCATGGACACAATGTGCAGCACGATTTCATCAGTCAGAAACAGTGAAAAGCTGGATTTCGGGTCACTGATTCAGGCTGTGGCATAGTGTGTAAGTCCAGGGCTACATCTTGTGGCTGCTGGTACATAGTTTAGCGTCCCCGTGTTTGTGGAAGACCACACTATTCTTTTGAAGTCCATTCTGCTGGTGCTTCATCCATCTCTCCACTCTCATTTTCAGACGACACTTCACACGAGTCGGAACTGGACTCCAGCTCCTCTGTTTCCACCTCCGATGAATTTTCCGTGTCATCCCCAGAATCCTCGGGGGATGGTACTGATTACGTTGAAACCAAGCACACCACTGTTTTTCTTGTGACATTACCAATAGGTTTGATGTGTCACATGGCCCTCTTCCTATTGAAAAAACAAAAGTTGTATCCAAGATGACCGACTTCTAATGGCCACCATGGTCACCACCCATCTTGAGGAGTTTGCCCCCTCACATATACTAATGTGCCACAAACAGGACTTTAATATCACCAACCATTCCCATGTTATTACATCCATATAAATGGCCCACCCTGTATAATACTCATAATAAAAGTACAGTAATGGTAGTTAGTTAGTGACTGAGCAGCCCGGTGTGTAAACGCTGGCCTTCCTCTCTGCACCCCCACTCTGTCTGCCATGCCCGAACAGTAGTGATGGGATTTCCGGCTCTTTTTAGAGAACCGGCTCTTTCGGCTCGGCTCACTAAAAAGAGCTGGCTCTTTCGGCTCCGAACCGGCTCTTCAGGCTGTTTTGTTGCTTTAATTAATTTATTATTAACAATAATATAAAATTATGCACAAAAGGAATTACTAATGTAAAAAAAAAGTGGTTTTATTAATATATGTTTATATATAAATATATACAGTGGCCCCTAGAGACAAAACACATTTCTAGCGTTAACTGAACTTCAAATCAGAGCTACCTAGATAACTTAAATTACACAATTGAAAGCATATGTGTATTCTTTGTGTATTTATACACAAGCACTCATATATATTCAAATAATTTTTAAAAAAAAGCTCATTTACCTGTTACTACCACACACCAAATCCGGTCGTTGGTACTTGCTGGCTTGTGTAGCCACTAGGTAACAAAAGCTCAACACTGCGCCGAGCATCCTGGAGCACTTCTGTTGTGTTTTGTATGTGTTTTGGAGTTTTTACGTGCTTCTGAGTTTTTACGTGTTTTGGAGTTTTTACGTGTTTTGGAGTTTGTACGTGCTTCAGGGTTCGTACGTGTTTTGGAGTTTTTACGTGGTTTGGAGTTTTACGTGGTTTGGAGTTTTACGTGCTTTGTCTCTAGGGGCCACCGTAAAAATACTTTTATTTATTCACTCCACATAAAATGTAATAAATAAATCATATAATACAAAAATCAACTTCAACTTTTAACTATTTAAATTTTCAGCTTTTTCCTTTTAAACAAATTTAAAATGAAACAACACAAAACGCTGCAAACCACAACACAATTAAATATAAATTAAAATATGAAAACAAAAAGAAGATGCACATTCTCTCTCATATAGGCCTGCATGAATAAACTTTCTGAATCCTTTATCATCTGCAACTGAAAATAGTTGTGGATGATTACTATACCTTTCTAATGTGACGTTGTTGTCCCTGGCTCTCTCTCTCTCCCTCCCGCTCTTTTCCTGTGCTACTGCGAGTGTAACTACCGCCCCTCCCCCCTCTGCCCAGCGCAAAGCACAAGGCTCGCATGCGGAGTGAAGCAGAAAAAAAAGTGCGAGAGAGAGGGTGAGAGAAAGAAAAAAAAGACAAACTACGGCTCGCGATAAGGAGCCGGCTCACGTCGTTCACGTCAACAATCCGGCTCTAAGAGCCATTTTGTTCGGGACCGACACATCACTACCGAACAGAGTTTCTGCGTGACTGCAGCTGCCAGTCAAAACTGTTATGATGACATCACACCCCAATTTCACAGCAATTTGGTAGTAATTACAATCAAACTTATGAGAAAGGAGACCCCTTGAACATAAAACAGCGTAGTGAGAACTACTGTCGCTGTTGCGACGTCCATGTTTTCTACAATCATTGGCTGTGACCTGACTACAGTGCCACCTAAAGGAGGCTTCTCTCTGTCTGAGAGCTTTTGTGTTGACACCTGAGACCTGACGACTTTTTTCCTGAAACCTGACATTTTTTTGTCTGAGACCTGAGACATGACAGCTTTTTTCCTGAGACCCGAGGATGTCTTAAAATGTACACCGTAGACAGGAGTCGCGACAGAAAAGCTGATCATTGATCAGTTTCATGACTGAAGTAGCAACAGGAGAGGGAGGGAGAGAGAAGAGGCAGTCGCTCCATATATCGGTTGTCAAGCTTAACGTGGGAATTGTCATGATCCTGGGTCTTTTGACCCAGCGTTTTGAGTTTTAGTTTATGTTTAAGCTCTTCAGGTTTTCTAAGTTCAGTTTTTATCATGCCTAGGTTGCTATACTTGTTTGTTATTAGATCCCCCTTGTGTCTTCCACCCCTGTTAAGTCTCTCTTGCCCTTCATGTGTTTCATGTCTGTGTCTTACGTTGTCAAGTTCAGGTTGTCATGTCTGCAACTTATGTTTCCTGTTTTATTTTGAAGAGATCTTGTGTTCCTGTGTTCATCATGTTTAGTTTTACTCTTCCACTGTGAGGTCGTTATGTTCATGTGTGTCAGCTGTTCCCCCATGTGTTCCCACTTCTGTCATTAGCCTCCTGTGTGTAATTAGTCTGTCTTCTCATTCAGTCTTTGTCGGATCGTCTGCGTTGTTGTCATCATAATAAATGTTGTTCCAGGTTCAACATTGCAAGTGACCAATCACATTGCTGTAATGTAATGCTTTTGCAAGCCAAGCCATTCATTCGTTTATGAAGTTCCAATGTTGCAAGGACAATATGTATAATGCTTACCATTAATTAAAGAACAATATCCTGAAATGCAAAGAATTCGAATTGTTGGATCGGCGGACAGAGGCGGTTTCTCGCAAGTTAAGTTTTGTTTGTTTTACGCCGTTTTTTTCTGAAGTCAAATGTGATTGGTTACTTGCGATGTTGACCCCAGAACAACATTTCTTATGATGAAGTGGGAACAACACCAACACAAGGATATCAGATCGTGCACTGAGGAACAGCTTTTCCATCAGGCCATCGTACTGCTGAGCACTTCATAGATACCTCACCTTTACTTACCGGAACTCCAACATTATGCACTCCATACTGTACATAAATGCCATTTGTTTGGCACAATAACTGACCTCTGTTTACCTCTGTATATTTTATTTTACATATATATATATGTGTGTGTATATACACGCACACACACATATGCATAAGTATATACATGTTTGGTATACATATGTGCATACAATCTTATATTTGTACATATTTTAATTCTTGCAATTCTCATATTCCTGTTTCTTGTATTTTGCACACCTCTGTTGCTTGTGAAGCTTGCACACAAGCATTTCACTCACATGTGCTGTACCGGTGTACCAGTAATGTGATGTGACAATAATATTGTTTGATTTGATTTTGATTCGGACACAGGACAAAGACACAAGGAGAACCTCATAAACAAGGAAGCAAACGAGATCAAAATGCAGATGTCATACAAACAACAACACTAGACATTCAGAAAGAAACAAATCACCTGACGTTACGAAACAGCTCAAAATGGACCAAAATTTGCCATGCAAAAATAACTTTTTATCAACTGCAGAACACCACTATGTATTATACACATTCACGCCCCTAACTAACCAGCCTCTCTGAAACTGTTTAAGACCTATGTTATTAATGGTTGACAGCATGTCAAAATGCTTCTAACTGCTGATATTTGTGCCTTTTTGGTGACTCCATAATGTGCTTATAATGTTCCTGCAAGTGGGTGATCATCCCCAGATTCACCTCAGATCCAGTTCATGCAAAAAAATGAATCCCTGTGTCTTTTCAACAGTTTGAATTGCACAATGAGGCAGTGATGTCATTTCAGAGAAACAAGGACTCGTTTATCTTTGGTGACGTGATATTCTGAAGAATGATATGGGCCTCAACACAGGCTTCATTTGGACACGCCCCCTGTGCTCAACACAGGAGATAAATTTCATCATTTCATGAACTGAAGCTATTTCCATATATACTGTGACAAATGTAGTGTGTACATGTATAACCAGGTAGCTTTGGTATGCATGTGTTGGATGCACCTTTGCTGTGACTGGCTTGATGCGAGCTGTAGAAACGCATCATGTTGACTTTGATGTTGACTGGTTCAACCTTTAGGTGGCGCTGTTTGTATTTGTTCCTGTGAAAGCTGTAACAGTGACAGACTTGGTTAAATGAAGGTGTATAAGTCATGTAGATTCTTGCATTTACACAGTGCTTTATTTGGGATAAGATAATAAGAATAAGGTACTGTACACCATAGAAAAGAGTGAAATACTATAAACAACAGAATAAAATATGGTATGACATCTTCAATGAATGTGGACAAACACAAGTTACCTTGGAATATATATAATGTCTTGTGAAAGGGAAACAGTGACTATAGACTTACACAGAAGGTCGAGGCTTTATCTTACAGTGTGACTGAAGTGCATCTACATTTTATTGCCTCTCTCTCTCTCATTTTCTCACCTTTCCAGCTTGTTGTCTTTGTAGCAGCTGTTCTCTCACTCGTCTGCTTCCCTCCTGCTTCTTGGTGCGTCTGTGTGTACATGTTTACATATGTCTGTGGGGACCAAGAATTGGAATTTTACTATATTTCTGGGGATTTAACTCATTTGCATATTTCCATCCGTTATGTTATCCTGTCATACCACTTTAAAAACATTATTAATCAATGGTTTAGTCATAGCTTTTTTTTCCCCTAAAAAATGTGGGTGTGTGTGTCAAATGGCTGTTCTTGAGGAGTATGTGACGCAAAGTTATTAAGGGCTAGGTTTATTGCAATGGGTGTTACTGACTGACGCAGAGAAGAAATAGTTCTTTATGGAAAAAGTCACAAAGAAAGAACAGTATCCACATCTGAACCAAAGAGTAAAACAGTGAAATGTGGATTATTAAATATTAGGTCTCTCTCCTCCAAGTCTCTGTTAGTACATGACTTAATAATTGATCAACAAATCGATTTACTCTGCCTTACAGAAACCTGGTTGCAGCCGGATGATTATGTTAGTTTAAATGAATCAACACCCCCGAGTCATTCTAACTACCAGAAATCTTGAAGTACAGGCCGAGGGAGCGGTGTGGCAGCAATTTTTCACACCATGCTGGAAGACTCCTTCTCATTACGTCCTGCCCCACATATTTTTGAAAATTCCTCTGGGTATCAGTACACACCCGTATTCACAAGACTTCATTTATCCCCGAGGGGCAATTGAGAGACAGATCTTGCTGATCGTACATGCAATACACAAAGATCACATTGGGGAGACTGGTCAAGCTAGGTAGCTGGCCGGTCAGCCGCACAAGCAGTGACCCAGAACCGAACAATGGAAAATACACAATAATAGGAAAGACAAGGAGAAAAAAAAGCTCCCTCCAGACTGAGCTCCAACAAGGAGATCAGTTTGAGAACGGAAAAAACCCACCTCTGCACACAGCACAGCAGGAATTTGAAGCTGCTTACACGCTCTACAGTCGTCCCTTTAATATAGATGGGTTAGTGCATAGATTAATGTTACCCTTTTTTTCCTTTAAAAAAGTGTGTGTGTGTGTGTGTGTGTGTGTGTGTGTGTGTGTGTGTGTGTACTAACTCTGTCCACCTCGCTCTACAAGTGGGTCTTCTTGAGTAGTAGGTAACCTGGACCTCTCCTCATCACATAGATGTTTTGCATCAAAAACAGCTCAAACCCCCCTGAAAGCAAAGATGTGGGAGCTCTGGTGGACCTGCTGAGGGTGTCCTTTGTGTGGGGTGTTGGGTGTTGGCAGTGGGTTTGGGTCAGAGCTTTGAACTTCCATGAAACAGTGCAGTGGTCAGTGTCTTCTACTTGGTCTTGGTACATGTGACAAAAATGGCATCCGCATCATAAATTTATAAATATTAAAATAAGATACTGTGCAGATATGACTCATCAGTCTTTAAGCAACATCCTCTGTGTGGACAAGCAAGTGATGCATGGCTCTAAGATTAAATCAATCACAGTCATATTTGAGACAACCGACTGAAGCTCTGCTGGCACCTCATGCTATGAAGGAACTTAACTACTGAATAGCAAATGCAGACTATTGGTTTATTTCAGTCAGTAGCAAAACTGTAATATTCAATAACAGGAATGAGTTGGAAATTTCCAGCATTACTCCAGTGTAGAATTGCCCATTCCAGTTTTGTCAGAGGCGTATTTGGCAGCAGGTGCTGGGAGTTGACAGTTTTTGTTAGCTTGTAGAATTGTCTTTTTCTTTAAATCTCATCTGTGTGAACATCGTCAATAACAAGAAATGCTCTTAGACCTGTTTTACTGGCCTGACAGTGGTATATCTGTGAAAAGAAATAGTGTTGCAGAGAAGCTGAACACAAAATGAAGATTATTGTTTAACTTTTCCCAGAATAAATGTTTTAAAACACAAATTCTTGGACACAATTCACACAACTCTTATATTGTAAGTCAGACCTTGGGCTTTTCGGGGACCTGTCTTCATCCAAAAAACACTGCTTGCTGACAATAAGTGTTGGAGGAGAAAGTGAGTAACTCTGCAAGATGACGTGTCCCTCCCCACTGTCCTCTCCCCCACCACACTCTCCCACACTTCCCTCAAAACCTGAACAAAACCCCCACTGCAACGAGGTATGGGCGTCTGAAGTCTGAACCTCCCTCTCCTCCTCCAATTCATCCGCCAGCGAGATTGTTAAGGACACACGAGAGAATAACAGGGTAAATACTCCTTATAATAAGACAGTGTCCAATGCTGGAAACTGCTCCTCATTTTCTAAATTTACCCGGGGGCTCCAAAGCCTCTCTAAATCTCCAAGATGAGAAGCATGCGTCATATATTTAAGACATCAGAAAATTTTTGAAAAGGATCCCAGCACAGCTTATTGTATTATTATATCAGAGGTGTGTATTATTTGTAAGAGGTGTGTTTGGCAGTAGATGTGAAGAGTTGGCATCTTTAATTCATTTGCATATTAGTTTGGTAACAAGCTAAATACCAAAGCAAGATAGTCATCTGTAAGGTCATCCATTTGTTATGTAATCCTGTTGTCCACTTTAAAAAAATTATTAATCAATGGTTTAGTCACAGCTTTTTTCCATTTACCGTATTTTTCGGAGCATAAGGCACATTAAGGCTCCTTGAAAACACATAATACAGTAATATTACGTTGAAGCACAGTACGTATTACTCTGCAAGGTTCCTGACTACGGTAACCGTAATGCTCCGACAATCCATCCAGCGGTGCGGCTTCATAGCTTACCAAAGTCATAGTAAAACATTTTTTGACAGATTTTTGAGCGCCGTGTACCACATAAAATCGGTTTGAGGTTGGTAAACACAACCAGAATTCATACATAAGGGACACCTGATGATAAGGCGAGGAAATTAAAAGATTTTAAGTGAGTGTGCCTTATAGTCCAAGAGATATGGTAAAAAAAAATAAATAAGAAAAAACAGCTTTATTGCGAGACCACAGAAATACAAAAAGCAAACTGGAATGAAGAGGAACTAAACAAGCAGGCAGAACACAGAGCTGGAGAATGAAGGAGAGCACAACACTAGACAGAGGGAGACAGACAATACATGGAGGAGAGGGAGTCAGGGCAAAGAGGATCACAGTTGAACACAATCAACTGACCAGACAGGGCAAGCACAGCTGAACACAGCGGAGCACACAGGACAAGAGACTGTCAAACTAAAACAGGAAATAAGAGAAATACACACACTGAGACACAGACAGACAAAACCCAGGGAACACAGAGACAGAGATATGACCGGGGACACTCAGCTGAACATTAATGTTACCCTTTGTTTCGTTTAAAAAATTGTGTGTGTGTGTGTTTGTGTGTGTGTGTAAACTAACTCTGCCCACCTCGCTCTACAAGTGGGTCTTCTTGAGTAGTAGGTAACCTGGACCTCTCCTCATCACATAGATGTTTTCATTAAAAACAGCTCAAACCCCCCTGAAAGCAAAGATGTGGGAGCTCTGGTGGACCTGCTGAGGGTGTCCTTTGTGTGCAGTGCTGGGTGTTGGCAGTGGGTTTGGGTCACAGTTTTAAACTTCCATGAAAGTTCACTTCCGGCACAGTCTCGGATGGCAGCCTGTCTAACATGCTCTCTACAATTGAAATATACTTTCCTGTTTCTTTCTTTGCTCTTATTTATTTCTTTTTTTTCTACTTAGTTAGACTTCAGTTTATACTTTTTGGTGTAATTGAGAAACCTTTTATCCGGGTTTGGACGCGTAATTCCCTGTAAAGTACTGCGATGACCGCGACGCCACGCTGCCCCTTTGTCTATAGCCGAGACCAGCTGCTGGGACTCAGACAGCATAGCCATGCCAGTGCTCAGCATGAGATCCCTGCGGTGATCAAAAGGAGCTACCGCGGCTGCAGAGCTGGGAAAAAACGAAGACTGAGGAGGAAAAGATTCCGTCCTGCTCTCCCGTCAGCAGAGATGGGCAGTAACGCGTTACTTGTAACTTCAATAGGTTCGACTGCCCTGCGTCTCCTGTCTCCACACCCAGCTCTTCTCATCTTCTCCATCGACTCCCTACTCCTCCCCCCTTCCTGCCCTCTCAGCCTGTCTCACCCTATCCCTCTCAGAAGATAACATCAAAAGGGAATTGGGCAGACTCCACTCCAGTAAAACTGCTGGCCCAGATGGTGTCAGTCCCAGGGCCCTCAGGTGCTGTGCTTCCCAGCTGTCTGGAGTTCTACATCGGATCTTCAACATGAGTCTGAAACTGCAGAGGGTTCCATCACTCTGGAAGACATCCTGAGTGATGTCATGTCATGAAGACGCTGGAGAGACTCATCCTGAGACATCTGCGTCTGCTGGTGGAGCCTTGGCTGGAGCCCCTGCAGTTTGCTTATCAACCCCGTATCGGTGTGGAGAATGCCATCATCTACCTGCTGGACCAGGCTTATTCTCACCTGGATATTGTTGGTAGCACTGTGAGGGTCATGTTCTTTGACTTCTCCAGTGCTTTTAACACGATCAGACCATCATTGCTGGGGAATAAGCTCATGGAAATGCAGGTGGACGCCCACTGGTAGCTTGGATCACGGACTATTTAACAAGTTGACCACAGTATGTTCGACTGAAGGGCTGCAACTCGGACAGCATCATGAGCAGCACGGTGGCGCCACAGGGGACTGTCCTATCACCCTTCCTCTTCACCCTCTACACATCTGACTTCAGGTACAAGTCACAGTCATGTCATCTGCAGAAATTCTCTGATGACTCTGCCTGCCTCTGTTCTATCACTCTGTGGTAGAGAGTGTTGTGTTCTTTGCAGCTGTGTGCTGGGGCAGTGGGGTGAAGATTGACGATGCCAACAGGCTGAACAAACTGATTAAAAAGGCTGGTTCTGTCCTGGGTGTCAGACTGGAGAACCTGGAGGTGGTTTCTGAGAGGAGAATGCTAAAAAAGCTTCTTTGTATCATGGACAACCCCTCCCACCCCATGCACGCCTCCATGATGGGCCATCGGAGCACACGTAGCAAAAGACTCATTGCCCCAAAATGTAGAACTGACCACCACAGAAAATCATTTGTGCCGGTGGAAATAAAACTGTACAATTCTTCCTCACTCTGTAGGTGATTTTCTGAGGATTAATGTAATAGCAAAGTAGCGACAAATAGCAACAGTAATAGAAAAGAGATGAAGCACTTTTGAAATATGGGGAAAGGAAAAACTGCGCTTCCTCCACTTCCATAACATTGATTCATTAATGTTGAATTCTCTCGCAGCTGTTCTATTCCCATGTTGTTGCAGTATATTAATAACTAACCTCGTATTGTGGATGAATAATCTCAGTTGTTCTCCTGACTGAAGTTTGGCCCGTGTATAGCATCCTGCTATGTGACTGCATTTGTCCCTAACCACCAGAATCCCTTATGTTAACTTTTATCGAGTGGAAAAAAAGTTGGCGTTCATCCTCCAGCTTCACTGTGCTAATGTTATGCTAACATAGCTGTGTCGCTAGCAATCACGTAGCACAACATTATATACCTGGTAGTCCAACTTTAGTAACCCTGCAAACGCCACTGCTGTTTAGTTTTCTGTCTTCATTTATGTTGGAAGTGATAGCAGAGCTGTACGTTTTAATTAGTTTCAAAAATCTCTCAGTCAGAACATGGTATGTCATGTTTAGGTGGAAACTAGCGAGCTAACTTCCTGTTAACTTGTAACTCAGTTAAATTTAATAAATTCTGTTTTCATGGATGCCTGGATGTTAAACTTAATTGTTACACCTGGTAAAGCAGCAACGCTGATTATTTTATTAAAGATGAAATGATTTAGACAGTTTTTAACTCTGTGTTCGTTTGACTTTGGGACCTGAAGCAGACGGAGTTTTGGACCCAGATTACTCCGCGAAGCTCCTCACTACGGCAGCCGTAATGCTCTGACAATCCATCAAGCAGTGCAGCTTACCAAAGTTGACTAAAACATTTTTTAACAGATTTCTGCACACCAAAATCGGTTCGAGGCCAGTAAGCACAACCAGAATTCATACATAAGGCACACTCTCGATTTTTGAGAAAATTAAAGGATTTTAAGTGTGCCTTATAGTGTGGAAAATACGTTATACAGAAGAAAAGAATATATCGTGATATATATCATTACCGCACGTGCTTCAAATTATATCGCGATATGGATTTTAGACCATATCCCCCAGGCCTAATTGAATCTTTGTTTCATCTCACCATCATATGCTGCTGTTACCCTTTTATCCATTTGCACAATACTATGTCACTTTTAGAATCACCTGCACTGATAGCTAAGCTATTTATTTTTTTTAGGATATAGTTTTATTCCGTTATATAGTTATATTCAATATTATATTTTGCACTAACCTACTGTATATTACTGTATACTTGTATTATATTATAAATATTGTATATCTTATTAATCTGTTCCTCTGTCTCTCTTGCTGCACTGAGCATGTGTATGACAAAAGAATTTCCCTCGGGATAAATAAAGTTCTTCTTTTTGAGCAACTTTCTGTTTGAGTCAATCATTCTAGAGCAGGCGTGGCCAACTCAAGGCCTTGAGAGCCGGTGTCCTACAGCAGACTAAGAAAACATGTAGGGAGGAAACACAGACGACATGACCCTGAACACAGGAAGACTGAGGACTTAAATACACACGGGGTGTAGAGGGGAAGTGGACACACATGGGGACACAGCTGACTAGAATGAAGATAATAGCGCCACAGTAAACAAATAACATAGAAACAAGACTTTCGAAATAAACAGTAAACATGATGAGACGCAAACATGACAACATGAAGAGCAACAGAGACCAAAACACAGGAGTGAAGACACAAGACACAGTTTTAATGTAAACTGGCACAGCAAACAAAGACATTTCTCCCCTTGTTCTTGTTTATTTTATTCATGATAGATAGATAGAAAATAATATTCACACTCTTGGATGTGAATGAAACATCATATCTGTTTCCAAAGGAGATCTAAAGGATTAGATTTAATTCATTCTATTATCTAAACCCTGTTTACACACAGTTTCATTTGGAAATCCAGCAAAGTCTGTGAAGGCTCTCAGTCATCTAGGTCATGGTAATCTTTGGAGCTGGGAGAGAAAAGCCATTGGACTTCTTTAAGTTTCTTGGGAACTCCCATTCGAGAAGCAAACTTACCTTAGCTTCCTCCCACAGGCACAGTGAAAGCAACCTTAGGTTCATTTATGATTCCAAATTGGCTGTAGGTGTGAGTACAAACATGAATGATTGTCTGTTTCACTGTTTTAGCTTTGCAAAATATTTGCCACCTGTGCTCTGTGGGCACTTACTTCACAGTGCATATTTTCATGATGCCGCCATGGGTCCTTTAACATGTCATGTATTTCCTTTGGTAGAACTTTTAACCACACAAACTCTGTGACATTTCTCAGCCACTGCATTTCAGAGGTTTGTTGTTCCTAAGCCAACTAATTGAATCAGCGACTCAGGTTTTACACATTCAGACACAGAACACCAAACATACTACAGGAGATTAATTAAAGCATGCAGTGATTTTGCACAGTGACTCAAATGTGATACATAAGGATAACCACTGCAGACAGAAGTGAAATACAGTTATTCTGTACATCTTAAATACAACTCAGAATTGTGCAAATTCAAATAAAAGTGAGCCTTCAGAGATGCAATTTCATCCAGTCATTCAAAAAAGCTAATCATAGCCAAAAATAAAAAAAAACATGCATGAAAGGAAAGACTGACTAACACTCAGTTTCAGTGAACTTTAAAGTAATTGCTTTTGTGGTTTGTGTTCGTGTAATAGGATAAGATGACCTACCACAGCCTACACGCTGGAAGACTCCTTGTCATTACGTCCTGCCCCACATACTTTTGAAAATGCCTCTGGGTATCAGTACACACCCGTATGGTGCGACCTTCCCAAAGTAAAGTATTACCAGCTCTGGATACAGTAAAGCTGAGATCCTATTAGCTTCATATTATAGTGTTGTGGTCCAGTCAAGAAATACATTTAAGTCAGTTGTTTTTTAGGACTAGACTTGCTTATAAAACAAAAATGCCAAATATGCGTTCTGCAGAGAAAGCAACCAAATGCTAAGTGTTGTGAAAAGGGTTTTTTTGTTTGTTTTGTTTTGTTTTTTTTGTTTTGTTTTTTTTTGGGGGGGTGGGAGCTATTAGAAGATGTTATTTTTACCATTTCTAAGTAAACATGATGACAGTATTGTGGAAAAAAGCAATGACTAAATCTTTTATCATAACTCTGGTTTTGCTTGGCATTTAAAAACAAGTTTTTTAAGAAACAGGTGAATAGTCCACACTTTCCACCCAACTCTGTCGACTCCAGAATCAAGAAAAAAGTAAAAAATGCCTCCTTTCTTGAGTAACTGCAAAGAGATCAAGGTTCTCATTAAGATTTGGAAATTTGCCAACCAAAACACTAGGTGTGGCGGTGCACAAAGCTCATGACACCTGGTGCTCCACCTCATAATGCTTCCCAGTCAATCTGAGGGTTGTGCTGGCTAAGCCAAGAATAGCTGTAGTCACACTCAGCTCCAGTCAACCCAACAGTCAGAGTCATGGACTGGTTTGCACTGTATTTCTCACTCCTGACAGCTCTGATGCCTCTTTACAGTGGTGAGTAACATAATTAGTTTTTCATTTTAAATGTGCCACGATTCATGTTTAAATTAAACACACAGAAAAAAAAAAACATACACATTGTGAATACAGGAAAAATCCACTGATTAAATAGTAACTAAGGTAGAATACTGCATTACTTATTTGTTTTTTTAATACAGAAAAACAGAAACTTGAGAAAATGAATTGATTAAATGTATATCTTATATAAATTTATTATCAGATTTGTTATGCATTCAGTTTAATGTGTGTCCCCTGAATGTCTGTCTTAGTTTAATCCAGACAAAGTGCTATCTGTTGAACAAGCACTTTGTGTTCAAGCTCAAAACAGTCTCACTCCCAAAGTAAAACATTTTATCCCAGGTGACAAATCATCAGTATGTTGTGCTTCCAGGCACGCAACACGTCCCTAGATTACGAGATTGGAAAAATTGGGAAACGTGAGAAGTGTTTGGGATGAATCTACACATGGACGTTCGTTTTACTTAAATCGCTTTGGAAAACACTATCTAACGTCATTAAAGTGCTGGTTAAGGTTCATGATAAGGTTATGGTTAGGGTTAGGCATAAGGTTAGGATTAGGGCCGGAATACCTGGCTGGAACGTGTATTACCGTCAGAGCGTCATTCTGCTGGATTTCATTCATAACCTGGTGCATAGCATAAGAATGCGGCAGGTTACTAGGAACAGGACCCTAAACACAGGACTTTCCTGGTGAATGACAGTGAATTTAATTTACAGTGTAAGAATAAACAATGTGATGCAAACAGTGTTTGAAACTACAATGTTTTTCCGTGGCAAAATTCCCGACTCCCATGGGTGCTCTCCTCCTGATCCATGGTGTAAGAGTAATACAAACAGCAGTTTGTATTACTCTCTTGGATCCTCATCCCATGGTAACCTAACAAAAGACACTTCAGTTTCTATGAGCTGGGATTGTACTAACAGATACACTCAATGATCCAGCATTGATCGAATGCCAGCCACACTGTTAAATAGCCGACTGCTCATTGTCAATCAGGTGTGGCTGGCCTCAAACCCCGTGCATAACATGACAGACAAAGCAGGTTCAGTGGTGCAGATTGATAACCCATGACAGTACCCTCCCCTCAACGGAAACCTCCCGGCAACCAACCAAACTTGTCATGGTGCCGTCTCTGAAATTCTTGCAATATGTTTTTATTGTGAATGGCTAAATGTGGCACCAAAGAACTCTCTTCCCGACCATACCCTTCCTAATCCACCAGATATTTGAAGCCATTACCACAGCATAATCCGTTTTATGGAATAAACCGGTGCACCATCAATGACCGAAGGAGCGGTGGGGTCTTTGTTTTCAGGATTAGACTAATGTGTGAAATAAATCAGATTATTCTGAAAACATTATGGAATTAGTGTTTTTATTCATTATTTCAGTCACTGAGCATTTTCTATGGACACTAGTTAAATCCTCTGCTAAATTCTAAAACACAGCCAGATTATAAAAAAGCTTTATTGTGAAAATTATAATTACGCAGAAAAAAAAATTCTAACATGCCTATAGTCTAAATGTGTAATGAATCAACAAAGAAGTCAAATGTATTACTTAAGTCAATGTGATTCACTGTAGATACAATTTATCATTAAAATATATTGGTACTGATGAGTATTTTTTTTCCTCATAGTCATAAATGAAGGTTTGCACCTCATTTTCTGTTGTAATGATCCAAAGCTAGTTTGTTGACAGTTTCTAAAGTTGTCTGGAGGAAAAGCTCCCTAGCCTTTCTGACGGTTTTTCAATTTTTTTCATTGTATGGTGGCTCTTTTTCACTTATTTTCCTGAGGAATACTTTCCTGGAGAATAATGAAGAAATACAAAAAATTACAAGAATGCCTGCCTACAATGCATCATGCTCTTCTAGAGTTAAAAGAATCAATAACTTTCAATCTCAATAATGCAAACGTTTTTGCCTTGTAGATTCTGAGTAATATGTTAATGGTGACATTTCCCAACTAGCAAGAAATCATTTCTACACAATAATATGTACAAGCTCACATAAGTCTAAGTCTTTCATATTACAATACATTACATGTTTTATATGGAATATTTGTGTTCAAGGTGCACAAAGAACCTGTTACTGTGATGAAGACTGTAAGTATTTTGGCGACTGCTGTCCTGACTACTTTTCAACCTGTAGACAGTGTAAGTAAAGACAAACTCTAGAACTACACACAATTTTAAACATTTATATTTTGACTACATCTGTTCCCACTGCAATTCCAAGCACAGACAGCACAAACAGCCACAGCATTACATCTACAATGTATCATACAAAAATATATATATAACCAAATATAACAGCTTCTTTGTCCACGGTTGCCCCAGCCTCCACCGTTGCCTCCACCGTTGCCTCCACCGCTGTCCCGGCATCCACCGCTGACTCCACCGCTGCCTCCACCGTTGCCTCCACCGCTGCATCCACCGCTGTCCCGGCCTCCACTGCTGCCTCCACCGCTGTCCCGGCCTCCACCGCTGCATCCACCACTGCCTCGGCCTCCACCGCTGCATCCA
>CAKLIZ010000912.1:0-50643 GCA_922035795.1 Oreochromis mossambicus | reverse complement strand
CTCCACCGCTGCATCCACCACTGCCTCGGCCTCCACCGCTGCATCCATCACTGCCTCGGCCTCCACCGCGGCATCCACCGCTGCATCCACTGCTGCCCCTGCATCCAGCGCTGCCACGGCCTCCACCGCTGCATCCACCGCTGTCCCGACATCCACCGCTGCATCCACCGCTGCATCCACCGTGGCCTCTACTGCTGCATCCACCGCTGCATCCAGCGCTGCTTCCACCGCTGCATCCAGCGCTGTCCCGGCATCCACCGCGGCATCCACCGTTGCATCCACCGCTGCATCCACCGCTGTCCCGGCATCCACCGCTGCATCCAAAGAAAAGCAACATGCATTATTCAAGCTTTTTTCAATAACCAGTCTCATCTCTCTCATAATTTCAGGGACTTTTCCAGCAGTACTATAAGGACTTGTTCTTGTTTGTTTTATTCATGATGAATAGCCACAATAAATTACTATATTTACAGGAGAGTAACGGGGGAAGCAGAAACACATGGGGAACACAGCTGAGAGAGATCAAACATAACGAGATGGGGAGGAAGCAAAACTGAAAACCCTAACATACAACTGTCAAAGTAAAACAAGAAACACAGGAAGGGCACAGAGACAGAAACCTAAAGACCAAGGACTATAAATATAGCATAAGCAGAAAACAATAAAGAGAAACAAAACCATTAAAAACAACAAATTAAGTATAGAACTTAAACCAAACCATCCACAAACACTGGGTCACAAACACAACTAGAAATAAAGATCAAAGCTTAATGTTGTATTTCTGATGTATACTTTATTGATCCCTGTGGGAAAATTCCTCTCTGCATTTAACCCATTCACTCAGTGAAGCAGTGGGCATTATTGGGCGCCCAGGGAGCAGTGTATAGGGAGGGTACCTTGCTCAGGGGTACCTCAGTGTAGACGTTCAGTGGATTTGAACCCTCAACCTTCCGATCATGGAGTCTCCACCCTACCTACTGAGCTATCCCTGCCCCACTGTTTGTATTAAATCAATAAAACTTCACTATGTACTTTTAAAGAACTTAACAAATTTCTTCCATTATTCATTTTAACTTTGCTGCTGTTTTAATGCTTTGTTCAGATAATGATGTAAGGACAAAATGGTGAAGTCCAGATTTCTGGGTGGATATGATATCAATGAAAGCAGGCATGAATATCTTATTGAGAAGGCCGGGGGGTTTCTAATAAACCTGAATGTGTTACAGGATTAAAGCAAAGATAAATCACAGGATATCAGTTTGTATACAACAATGAATATCACCAGACATATTCACACAGTGACTTACTTTATTCAAACAACAACAGAACGCTTAACATTGAAGTGTTTGAAAGATTCAGTGATTTGTAAAACAAGCAGAAATAGTCTTTAATGTGGAAATATTGAACCTAAACATACATTTGGTACGACCCAACTCATAAGCCTCTACATAAATATAGAGAACAACAGGATTTCACAAAGTAGAGTTTTTATTTGAAGTTCCATAATAAGTTAGTGCAGGGGTCGGCAACCCGCGGCTCTTTAGTCCTTATACTGCGGCTCCGCATGGTTTGGGAAAATAAATTAGAAGTATTTCGCTGAAGTGCATTTTATTTGTGTTTAGTTCTTTTTTAAAAAAAAAACTTGTAGTTCTATATTGGAAGATTGTTTTGATTTTGAAATATAAAAATAAAATAATATTTTATTATTTTTTTCATCGCTCAAAATAAGCGTCATACTCGCGGAAGCCGGTATACCCGCCGAAACGCCGTGCATTTATCGAGACTTTCAACCCCAGATAGGCCAATTATGGATCTTCGGATCCACATTATGTCGGCAGCTGTTCTCAACCGTGAACTATGTTAAAAACAAACACCGCTCCCGCCTCACAGATGACAGCTTACAGTCCTGCGTAAAGATGAAAGCCCCGATTTGCAGACGCTGTGAGCAGAGGTTTGGGACCAGAAGTCTCATTGTAAACATATCATGGCAGACCCGACGATGTTTGCGTGAACATGCTTTTCAGCATCTCTTTATTGACCACTTTTCACACACGGTTGCTGTACGCTTACAGCCGGCTGTAGCTTTTCAGCTCGCAGCCTGACAACACAACAGCAGAGAGAGCACAGACTTTAAGGCGGCGAGGCGCGATTGCGGGTGCCGCTCAGGTGCGTCCGACTCCCATTCAGCGGCACTGCAGACCACGCCCCGCCACACACATTAACAAGGTAAAATAGATATTTAGGCAGAATTTTGCAAATATCTACTTTTTTTCCAATCACTTTTTAAAGGGGTGGCGGCTCACAACAGTTTTTGTTTGCTACATGGATCATTTTAGTTCAGCTGGGTGTCTTTTCTTTTGTTATATTTCTTTAAGAGTTCAAAATGTGTTAATTACATAAATAAAATGTAATTTTCTCTGTAGCACTTCATGGATTTTATAAGCAACACACCTTAGTTGCTCTGTGGATTCTTTTAAAAAGCAGTGAAAAACTTTTCTGTTCAAACAAGCCTCTTGTTGATCTACGTATTTTATATTCTTTACATTATTTACATTTGATCTTTTACATTGTGTATAATGTCTATTGATTGTATTGTTTATTTTAATATTTGTGTACAGCGCTTTGCGACTGCCTGTCTGTGAAAAGCGCTTAATAAATAAACTTTACTTACTTACTTTAGTTGTTCACACAAAGCACAAAGGTAAAAAAACAATATATACAGTGTTATCTTCATTTTAGATTTCAAAAAGTATTTGCGGCTCCCAGTGTTTTCTTTTGCGTGGAAACCGGGTCCAAGTGGCTCTTTGGATGTTAAAGGTTGCAGACCCCTGAGTTAGTGGTACCAACTAGTTTAGCTCAGACAAAGACTGCTGCCTCCAAAAGCGTGCATCAGGTGTGCTCAATTAGCAACAGCTGAACACTTTTTCACTGCAGAGAGAATAGGAGCTGCAGAGGGCGCAACAACAATTAATAAAGCTAGACTTGATTTAATAATCATGCTTTACATGTTCAAATGTAACATTTTTGGGTTGTAATCAGCTAAAAAATGTATCCATCAAGCTTTGCATCATGGTAGAAATCTCAAATATTTTTGGAAACATAAGACAGAAAATATTTAGGCAGTTATTTCCAATGAATACGATAATGGTATTACAAAAACAAAAATAGCACTGGGGCGCTGTTTTTAACAGGAAATATTCAAAGAAAATACAAATTGAATTAATCTAAAATCTATACAAACAATTCAAACCTGTCATGCAAGACCTGATTATTTATAATAAACTGTATTTAAAATAAAAACATTAAGTTGAAAAGCATTAAAATATTGAAACATGGAATAACCTGAGGGTGAAGAGATCAACATGTAAAACAACATGTAATTTTTTAAATCAAATGAATACTTTTAAACAAAGTAAACTGAGGAATGGTCGTTGGACCTGTGAAAATATCCTTGTTTACCATGTTCATGTTTGCGGCCCTAAGACGGGCAGACACAGACCATCGACTGCAAACATATATACATACAGTATGCTAAGAATTGCGCTGGGAGACACTTAAAAGAAGTGGAGGATCTATCGGTTTTGTGAGGAAAGAAAAGATGAGAGGTAAGTGTGTTAGCCTAAAAATCCATCATTAGTGTTATATGAATATTGATAAAACACACCTAGCATGTTTTGAGTTCCTGCAACTGGTCCGTTGGGTTATTGTCTCCCCAGAAACACTTCCCTTGTGCTTTTGGAAATCAGTTTTTTCCTATTTCGTTTTGTGTGCTTTTGCAGCGTTTTTCTTATTGCACAATGAAAGCGGCAGGAGCAGATGGCATCACCGGCTGTCTGCTGCGGTGCTGTGCTGACCAACTAGCAGCTGTGCTCACTTCGATTGTTACAGTTGTTACAGTTGTTACAGTTCAGCGTTTAACACAATAGTGCCCAGCAGACTGTTCACAAAGCTGAGGGATGTAGGACTCAACAGCTGTCTGTGTGTTGGACTTCCTCACTGGCGGAACTCAGGTGGTGAGGGTGGGTAGCTGCATCTCCGACAGCATCACCATCAACACGGGAGCGCCACAGGGGGGTGTACTCTCGCCACTGTAATACTCCCTCCACACTTCAGACTGTGTGGCCACTCATGGCTCCAATACCATTGTGAAGTTTGCTGACGACACAGTGGCGTTGGGCGCCATCTCCAACAACGATGAGGCGGCCTACATGGATGAAGTGAAGTATCTGGCATCATGGTCCCAGGATAATCATCTCCAGCTGAACGTCGACAAGACCAAGGAGTTGGTGGTGGACTTCAGAAGGAGTCCGCATAGAGACTACAAGCCCATTATCATCAACCGAGCTCCAGTGGAGAGGGTGCAGTCCTTCAAGTACCTCAGTGTCCACATCTCCTCAGACTTGACATGGTCTGCCCACATTCAGCGCCTGTACCACCTACAACAACTGAGGAAGTTCAGGTTCTCTCCATGAATCCTCAGGACTTTCTATACAGGCGCTGTGGAGAGCATCCTCACACAGAACAGCACATCTTGGTATGGAAACAGCTGTGTCAAGGACAAAAAAGCTCTTCAGAGAGTGACCGTATGGCAGAACGCTGCTGCAGGGCTGCTCTCCCCTTCCTACAGGACATTTACACTAAGAGATGCTGGACCAGAGCAGCTCAGATACTGAAGGACCCGTTCCACCCCAGCAACAAATTGTTCCAGATTCTGCAATCAGGCAGAAGGTGCCGCACCATCCGGACAAGAACAGAGAGGCTCAAGAGGAGCTTCCACCCTCAGGCCCACCCCAACCAACCATAATGAACTGAGACAGGACTCACATATTCCCATTTCATGCCTGATCCTTCTGACTTCACTGCGTCACAAGCCACTTAAACACCCCACTCACACAATGTACATTCCCAAATTTTGAACTATAAATTTCCAGATTGTTTTATTCTATTTAACTTAATGTATGCAATTCACTCACTTATTGCACGCAATGTCCTCTTTGTATATATCTACTTACTTACTGTATATAATGTTTTTTTTCTCTCTCTATTTTGCATAGTCCAGGAGAGAATCAGGTCACATTTCACTGCATGTTATACTAGTGTAACTATGTACATGACAAATAAAAGGAACTTGAAAATATTTTTCTGTTAATACTATTCTGTTCTATTCTAATTGCTTGATGGAGGTTTTCTCCTTAATGGAGGTCTTCTCTTCTGGCTCTTACAACTACCTTCCTCTCCTCAATGCCTCGTTATTTTCACTGAGGTTAAAATTGTAATTAAAGTGGTGGGAATCTGTGTGGTCCAGCGAGTCATTGTTCATGCTAACCGCCTGGTCCTGCTGGTTTGGGACCTCAATCATCATTTCCCCTATTTGTGCTTCACCTTCCTCAGTTGTTGTTTTAACTTGTAGCTGCTCTTGCTGGTTAGCTGTGGGCCAACATACAGCATGTGGCATCTTCATTCATTTGCATATTAGTTTAGTAAAAAACAAAATACTAAAGCAAGACAGTCATCTGTACGCTAATCCATCTGTTATGTTATCCTCTCAGTCCACTTTGAAAAATATTCTGAATCCATAGTTAAATCACAGCTTTTTTTCTAGTAAAAAAGGGTTTGTGTGTGTGTGTGTCAACTAACTCTGCCTACCTCCTTCTACAAGTGGGTGTTCTTGAGTAGTAGGTAACCTGGACCTCTCCTCATCACATTTTGTAATTTGCTTCCAAAACAGCTCAAACCCCCCTGAAAGCAAAGATGTGGGAGCGCTGGTGGACCCACTGAGGGTGTCCTTAGTGTGGGGTGTTGGCAGTGGGTTTGGGTCACAGTTTTGAACTTCCATGAAAGAGTGCAGTGGTCAGTGTCTTCTACTTGGTCTTGGTACATGTGACAAAAACGGCACCTTCATCACAATTTGATGACATTACAACTAAATAAATATGAAACGTGGCTTTTTGAGCAACTTTCTGGTTTGAGCAGGCATTCTAGAGCAGGGGTGGCAAACTTGTGGCCCACATCACCCCTACTTGTGGCCCATATATTGACATGAAGAAATATAATGCAGTTTGGCCCTTGAACTGACTTGTTTGTTGTTGAGTGCAGTGCTCTTTAAATGATTTAATATGAGCAGAGAGACAAACATGCTGAGGGATTGGCTGTGTTAGTTCAGTGAGAGTGTCACTGTTACGTTCCTCTAAAAGGGGTCCAGGCGATGAGGGGGAAGTAACAAAATGTGTCCGGGTCGGAAAAAGGAGACAAGGAGGCAAAAGGGTTAAATTAAAGAGTCTTATTAAAGTTTATATTAATAGCTCAACTTAAAGAGATGGACAAGCCGCTATAACAATTTAAAGGAACAAAAACAAAACAAAACCAGGGGTTTCAAACTTGCGGCCCACATTACCCCTATTTGTGGCCCATATATTGACATGAAGAAATATAATGCAGTTTGGCCCTTGAACTGACTTGTTTTGTTTGTTGCTCTTTAAATGATTTAATATGAGCAGAGAGACAAACATGCTGAGGGATTGGCTGTGTTAGTTCAGTGAGAGTGTCACAAGCTAATGTGCACACTTTTGACTGCAGTTTATTATGTTAAATAAAAACAAAATGATAGCAGAAGTGCTGCCACGTGTCTGACAGACAGAGAGGACCAATGTGTTTATTGGGTAGTTTAATGAAAGGCTTCAGTTAGTAAAGAGTGAGAAAAAACTTTGCAGTTTTGTCTTGTTATACAATATTTGAAGTGTAAAAACACAAACAAATAATACAGTTTCAGAAATATTTGTGGGTGATTATTTATTTGTTTGTACTAATCCAACAGTAAAGTGGCCTCCAATGAACTGACAGTGGAAGCAGCTCATTTAAATTTGACACCGCTGTTCCAGAGACAGCCGAATGAAGCTCTGTTAGCACCTCATACCATGAAGTAGCTGTTTGTGTGCAGAGTTTGTTGGTTTCAGTG
The DNA here is from genome assembly GCA_922035795.1 of Oreochromis mossambicus. Lineage (NCBI taxonomy): Eukaryota > Metazoa > Chordata > Actinopteri > Cichliformes > Cichlidae > Oreochromis > Oreochromis mossambicus. The sequence goes on along the minus strand of CAKLIZ010000912.1, from coordinate 43,688 downwards.
GAGCATTAATTGTTAAAGACATCACAAAGAAGCCGTTTGAAAGCTCCCAGTGCTGTCTATGTGCAGAACTAACCATTCCACATATTTGTCATATATGTGTTTGACATAAATGTCAGACGTTAACAACTTTCATTAACTTGCATATTTCTTTGGGAGCAAACAAAATACCAAAGCAAGACTGTCATCAGTGATCTTGTGCATCTGTTGTCTGTTTTTTTGTTTTTTTATTCTCATATAAGTGATTATAAAAAAAAAAGTAGTAACCCTTGCATACATTTGATAAAAAGGAAGCACCAGAAAACAATGGTAACAAACAAAAATGTTTTTGTTTTTTCATAGACTTTAGAGTCTTACTTGGGAGTTGTATGGACATGTAGAATCCTCATGGGTCCCACACTTCTGGATTTTCATCGAGGGAGGGGGGGAAATTTTGTGTAGTGGTCCTCATCATACTTCATCAACTTGTTATGTTACTCAGTCAGTACATTCACTCAGGCTTCTTCACTGTTTAGATTTTTGTTGGTTCACTTTCCAGCTATTTACCTCGCCTGTTAGTCACAAATACCCACCTGTGTTGGAGAAATTGACTGTCATTACTGAGAATGATTTATGACCTGCCAGACTGTTTCATGTTGTAACCTTTTAAACTCCTAGAGTCCTGCAAGATAAAGGAACTGAAACCACGACTGCACCTGCCAGTTCCAGTCATCTCACAAGAAAGACATGTTCTGCAAGGACTGAATATGCCGATAGTTAGAGGAAGTCAAATGACCATTGCTTCTATGTGTCCTAATACGGTTGTCATTGTGCACCATAAATCTTCTAGCCGATTAGAAGATTTATTTTCAGCTTTGCTAATTTCCACTGCAAGTACAGTGCTTTCTACTCGGTCTTTGTTGCTGTTTGTTGGTTTCAGTGGAGCATTAATTGTTAGAAACGTCACAAAGAAGCAGTTTGAAAGCTCCCAGCGCTGTCTATGTGTAGAACTAACCATTCCACATATTTGTCATATATGTGTTTGACATAAATGTCAGACGTTAACAACTTTTATTAATTTGCATATTTCTCTGTGAGCAAACAAAATACCAAAGCAATACTGCACTGTTAGCCTTTGCAGTAATTTCCATAGCTTAGTACTGCAAAATCAACAGCAAAAAACTCTAAAGGATGTTTGCAGTTTAGTACTGTAATTTGCAAGTAATTGTGGGAAAATTCCATGAGATTACATTATTTTTACGGTAACTCACCGTACTCATGGAAACAGCTGTAAAATACAGCAAATGTAACAATTGGTGATGTTACTGAGATTATACTATTACACCATCGGGATTTCTGTTGTTTTCTACTGTAGATCTAAGAGTAATTACCTAAATCCTCATTCAGAGTGTATTACCATAAAATGCAATTCATTGTGAGAGTAGTATCACATGTAAACTACAATATACAGCATCATTTTTAACTTGAGTAAGTTGCAGCTACACTATTTGAAGTATTTGAAGTATAACTGAAGTATACTAAGAAGTACAACGAAATACCCAGCAAGCATTGCAGTGCTTTAACTGTAAAATTAAAACAACTATGAAACAAATAATTGTTGTTTTAAACAAGAATTTGTCACAAATTCTTGTGTAATGTCTTTTACCTTCTGAACAGAGTAAGTGGGATAAAAAAAATGTTTAAACCGTGAGTGAAAACGGTTAATAGTTAATAAACCTCAACTCTCAAATCATTTTCTCACCTGTTTGCAATATAATTCTGGTACTTGAACTATGAGTGTAGTTCTCTGCAAAGGAAGCCTTCTGATAGTTGGAACTATTATCTGACTGTCTGGGGAATGGAGTGATTTGTTACATGTGAAAAATATGTTTCAACTGGATTTTAATTACTATGTTTCAACCAGAAGTAACTCAAATATAAACTAAAAAGTAAATCAATAGTATACTTGTAAGTTTAGTATTGTGTTAGAGTAGAGTATATTTTAAGTATACTCTTATAGACTGGAAAGGACATTATGTTAGTACAGTTATAGTGAACAAAAAGTACATCTAAAAGTTCATTTCAAGTATACTTCTATATACTAAAACAGGGGCCAATGTAGTCCCCAAGAAGCATTAGTAGTATACCTACTAGGTAACGTATACTTAGACTGATTTCCTTTCTATATGTTACATTTAGAGTAATGTTTAAAAGTTACTTCATTTAGCAGGGTGTAGCTTTTTTCTCTTCTTATTCTTTTTTATACTGGAACTTCATTTTTTCTGTATAAGGTGGTACTTTTAAGACACCTCTGCCTAACTACAGTGAACTAACCAGAAGTCTCGGAATATGCTCTGGTGGTCATTTTACACAAGTTCAGGTGTCACATCCATGAAACCTACACCACTAACCAGCATCAGTCCTACAACTTCTCTCTCAAATTTAATAAATTCTGGGACAAGCAGAAACTGTATTTTTAGCGGTGCATTTTGTGGCAGGCCAGACTGCTATAAAATGCACTCTCCTTGTGGCACCACTTCGTCTTGGTTCAGAAGAGATGTCCTGGATACACATGATAATGTAACACGGGTGTTTTTGTTTGTTCATGTTTAGCGCGTTGGGTTGTGTTTTTAAAGCGAATGTTACGTTTTTAAAGCGTGTTATGCGACAGGTGTGTGTAGCACTGGTTACACATCTCAATGGGAGAGCATTAGTCGAGACCACACCTTTACCTGACGTACAACGTGACCTATGGCGCACACTTTCAAAACAACAATGGCGGATAGAAGATATTGATCGAGGCGACTAATGCTCCTTTCGCTGGTTGCCAACCACCATTAAATAACAAGAAGAAGAAAATATTGATCTGCTTTTCTTAGCTTTTCAGAGTGATGATGAGATGGTGGAAGAACAACAGAGACAATTTACGGACCGTTAACATGTGCAACTTAGAAGTAGTCAGAGGTAACTGGATGGAGTTCAGTCAGGTTAAATGCACAGTTGATTGGATTATATCTGAAGATCGTATGCTATTCGTGACAACTCTGCTAGACTCCAAATTTCTCGTCCATGAGGGAGTATCTCAAAAGTAAATGAAAAAACTAAACTTTAATGTTTCCCATGTTTTCCATTTTAGGGAAAAAGTGTTAAGTTGGATTGACACCAGCTAATCAGTCTGAAGGTAAGTGTTTTTTCACTTATTCTTGAGAAGTCAGAAATGCGTTCTTATTACTGTTTGTTTTGACTTTTAAGCTACCCTGCCAGGTTATTTTCATTCAAATGCTAAGACAAAATATCAATATCTATGAATGTGGAGACTCAAAAGACTAGTTAGGTAATAGTTGCCGATGGATTTATGAGACTTGATAGAAGTCTGACCAGCTAAAGCTGTTAGCTGGTCAGTGTTTTCAGGTGTGCTTGTACTACAAACACGCACATTACCAACTCCGGAAGACGATCAAAGCAGCCAAACGTGAGTACAGGGACAGGGTGGAGCAACAGTTTGACAACCCTCGGAGTATGTGGCAGGGACTAAACACAATCACAGACTTTAGAGGGAAAACCAGCACACCGCAGACCACGGCCTCTCTGTGTGAGGATCTAAACGTATTCTACGCTAGATTCGACACAGCGAACACCATGAGACCGGACAGTGTGCGCACTGCGGATGACGTCAGTGCGCACACTGTGTCTGAGGAGGATGTGCGGAAGTACTTCAGGAGAGTGAACCCACGCAAAGCTACTGGTCCGGACGGGATTCCCGGCCGCGTCCTCAAGTCATGCGTGGCTCAGCTGGCTGGAGTGTTTACACACATCTTCAACCTTTCCCTCTCTCTGTCTGTAGTCCCAGCCTGCTTCAAAATGGCCACCATCGTCCCTGTACCCAAATCCTCCACCATCTCCTCATTGAACGACTGGCGACCTGTAGCCCTGACCCCCATCGTGAGCAAATGCTTCGAGAAGCTGGTCAGGGACTTCATCTGCTCTACACTACCGGACTCACTGGACCCTCTACAGTTCGCATACCGCCACAACAGGTCCACTGATGATGCCATAGCCCTGACACTCCATGCTGCCCTGTCACACCTGGAGAAGAGAGACACGTATGTGAGAATGCTGTTTGTAGATTACAGCTCAGCATTCAACACCATCGTTCCCTCGAAGCTGGACAGGAAACTGCAGGATCTAGGACTGAGCAGCTCCCTCTGCAGCTGGATCCTTAACTTCCTGTCTGACAGACGCCAAGTGGTCAGACTGGGCAGCACCACCTCATCCCCCATCACACTGAACACTGGTGCTCCACAGGGGTGTGTACTGAGCCCTCTCCTGTACTCACTCTACACCTACGACTGCACGGCCACTAACAACTCCAACATCATTGTGAAGTTTGCGGACGACACTACAGTGGTGGGTCTTATCACCAACGGTGATGAGACGGCCTGCAGGGAGGAGGTCAGCGCCCTGACCCACTGGTGTCAAGACAACCATCTCACCCTCAACGTCGCAAAGACAAAGGAGCTGATAGTGGACTTCCGGAGGTGCAGAGGAGTACACACCCCCATCACCATCAACGGCGCCGCTGTGGAGAGAGTGAGCAGCTTCCGCTTCCTTGGTGTACATCTGGCTGAGGATCTTACGTGGTCAGTACACATAAACAAAACAGTGAAGAAGGCGCAGCAGCGCCTCTTCTTTCTCAGGAGACTGAAAAGATTCGGCATGAGCCCCCGCATCCTCAGGACCTTCTATCGCTGTGCCATTGAGAGCATCCTCACTGGATGCATCACCACCTGGTATGGCAACAGCACCGCTTACAACCGCAAAGCTCTCCAGAGAGTAGTGCGGTGTGCTGAACGGATAATTGGAGGTGAGCTTCCCTCCCTCCAAGACATCTACAGGAAGCGGTGCCTGAGGAAAGCGGGGAGGATCATCAAGGACTCCAGTCACCCCAGCCACAAACTGTTCAGACTACTTCCATCAGGAAGGAGGTTCTGCAGCATCCGGTCCCGTACCAGCAGACTGAGAGACAGCTTTTTCCACCAGGCCATCAGACTGCTGAACACGTCATAGACACCTCACCCTCACTACTGGAACTTCAACATTATGCACTCCATACTGTACATTAATGCCACTGTTTTGCACATACCAACCTCTGTATATTTTATATATCTTATTTTATCGTTTACTCTATTTCATTGTAAAACATGTATATACACACACACACACACACACGTAGAAAAACATATTTAGTACACACATTCAGTAATGTATATACCTTTATATATGGTACATATATTTATTACTTTTAGATTAACCATTTTTATATTTTGCTTGTTGCACGTTATTGTATTTTGCACAACTCTGTTGCTTGTGAAGCTTGCACACAAGAATTTCACTCGCATGTACTGTACCAGTGTACCTGCACATGTGATGTGACAATAAAGGTGATTTGATTTGATTTGATTTGATACCTGTACGGTGCAGAGTGCTGACTTAGTCAGGCTAAACCCATTAAAGCGTCGAGCTCAAATATCTTTTCATTTTTGTGCACTGCTCTCTTGTCTTTTGTCAGCACACATTTTCTGTTTATTGAAGCCTTTTGTTAATAATTTTGATCATGTAAAAACTGGGAATTGGTCCCTATTGACAATACTCTTATTTTTTATTTTTTTGCATTGCATATGTCATTTAGGAAAGGTAATTGGTCATTGAACTTTTTGCAACTATGTGTATTTGTAAATTTTGTGGCTTCCGTGCACACAAATTTATATTGTTCAGTTTGCATGTTAAAAGCCACAAACATGTAGCTAACTATAGGCTTTCTTGTGGAACTGAGAACTGTCCTACCACTTTCAGAACATTTTCTGCCTTTCATTCACATATGCCTAGGAATCACAGAACAAGAAGGGAGACCACTGAGAGAAGTTCTATGAGTTCACGGGTGACCTCAGCTGTCAAGTTCCTGGATGTAGGTATGCTGCACAAAACTTTACAACTCTGTGCCCATCTCAGATTTCACATCAAAGACGGGAAAAAAGTATTATGTCCCTTTGAAGATTGCTCTAAATACTTCAGTGTCCGAACATCATTTTCCAGCCGTATTTCTCGAAAACATAAGTAGACAGTTCAGCAGTCAAGGCAACAAGAAATTGGGGAATTTGCCATAATACAAGGACAGGACACAGTTAATTTATTAGAAGACAGTTGGCTTTGTGTAATTTAAAAATACAGGCTAAAATGCTCTTACCAACCAGCACTATACAGAGCATCATAGAGGAATTTCAGGATCTTCTCAGCTGTGCAATGCACGATGTTCTTGCAATACTGTCTGACAAACTGTCTTCATTTAATATTCCACAAGCAGAAGTGGACAAAATCAATCAAGAACTTTTTTCATAGAGGACTATACATATATATATATATATATATCTGAGACACAGTAGGTTTCCTGACAAAGCTTTAAAAGCAAAACATCACTATTTGTTACATTATGCAGAGCTTATCCTTCACTTTGGACCACTCATTCGTTTGTGCACCCTTAGGTTTGAGAGCAAGCACTCGTATTTCAAAGCATGTACAAGTTCAGTCTTGCATAACTTTGTCAACTTATGCAAGACTGAACGGCATCAGTTACTGCAGTCCTACCTCTCAGTGGGCCAAATGTTTCCACCTATAGTTCAAATGATTGGAGAAACAAGAGATTAGAATCCTCATCTTTACAACGCTCTCATTCAAGAAGCTGTGTCAAACTTTGGATGTGTCAGCAGTTGTCTACAAAGGTACCAAGTATGTCAAAGGCTATGTTTCCATTGTAGATGACACTGATGATGGCTTGGTTTTGGGGAAGATAGCTGTTATACTTGTTAACGATTCTGAATTGTACTTTGTGCTCGAGTTGCATCACTCAGTACTTCTCATTGACCTTGGACTTCACTGCTTGCGTTGCCCTACAGAAAGAAGTGTTTGTGTAAATGCTGACAGTCTGATGGATTATTACCCACCACCACTTTATAACATGGCAGGCCTTTTTGTTGTCTCCCTACACCATTCAGTTTCCTCTTAATTCTCTTTCAGGGATGGAAATTGAAGAGGAACTCACAAGCCTCCTGCCGACACTAGACAGAGAGAAAATAATCTGCATTAACTGACGGACGTTATTGGTGTACAACAAAAAAGTGATCTTTTGTTTGTGGAGGCGGAAGATCTCAAACCCTTTCTCACACCAATTCAAATACGTAAACTACTTCTTGCATTTAAAGGAGGTTTGTGTAGGTTCTGTACAAATCATAGACTTGAGTCTATGATTTGAAGGTCACTCATAGACTCATATGTCACTTATTAGCTTTTTTTTCTCTTCACCATACTACACATGTACTTTGACAGTATAATATTGAAGAGCGTTTTGGGGCTCACATTGTCTGGTAGATACTTAACACGGAAAATATAAACAAAAGTAGACACTAAATCTAACACCATTAACCTTTCATTGGTAGTGGTACAACTAAGGGTTTGAAATTGTGACATACTGTAAAATATATTGACTCAAGGTCTTTTCAATGCAAGACCTTGAGTTTGTAGTTCTTTTGCAGTCCTGGGATTGCTTCTTTTCATCTTCAGACAAGGTCCCCAAAAACTGCCTTGCCGTTACTACTCAATCCTAATTGAAGGGTTCATCTTTTAGTGAGGACATATTTGTTGACATAGTAGCTTTTTAAGGTAACTTTTCCAATGATCTTTATTTATTTATTTGTTTAGATGGCAACAGACCAGAGAACCTGAATGACACCATTACTCTGGAGCCTTGCCCTGCTGCATCAGCTGAAACATCAAGCCATCCACCTCACCCCTCCTCCTCCACGTCCAACACTATGTACAACCATTACTCCAGCTCTTGGGTCTCACACTTACAGATTCCTTGGGAAAGATTTCCACTCCAACTGTCGCATGCAATCACAAGAGGAGACAGAGCTCATCCAGAGGACAGGAGAAGTATGGTTAGAATTGTTGTGGAGGCCATGCAAGTTCACTGCAGGAACCCTAAACGTGCATCTTGTGAAGAAGTTGCTAAAATCATTGTAAACAGATACCCTCAAACATTTGCAGATTTGACTGAAAAGGGAGAAAGACTGGGTTGTGGACATTATTCACTACTAAGAAGCTTCAAATCTAGAGTTGAACATGTTAATCGAGATAATACAACACATAGACTTCGTCAAACAAAGAGAACTAGGAATGAGGAAGACTGCAGTCCCAACAGTAATGCAACCTCACCTAAAAAAGTTAGATGACTTGTTGATAGCTATAGTTGTATAAATTGGCAACCAGTTGAACTTGCTGAGGGGGAAACACCAGCTTCTTTAGAGGAAAAGAAACACATCCTGTTAACAATTTTTAATTCAGAAGGACCTGGAGCTGTGGAGAGACCTGATGTGGATGACTTCATGTGCCTCACATATATTTCTCAGCAGCAGCTTATCAACAGTTGTCCCTCACTTTCAGTAGCTGAAATTCAGGAGCAGTGGCCATTCTTGTTTACTCGGAAAGGTCTTTCGAACCACTTTTACAAACTCACAGGCATCGATATCAGTGAGCGCTCAAGTCAGGCCCTCATAACCAAAGGCAGAAGGATTATTAACTATTTCTCCAGCCAGAACCTCAAATGGAGCCTTGGTATAAGGACACTCATCCAGCAGATAGAAAGTGAGGGAGTTTTGACCAACAACAAGGTTGGCACAGCAGCCATACTTCTCATGATGAAGTATTACAAGGAAGATGAAGACTCCCTCTTTGTCTTAGCAGATGTAAGCTATTTTCATACAGCTCTATGTTTAATGCTGTTGCTTGCTGTCCTGTTTTTGTTTTGTTTTTTTGTTACATAAAATGTCTTGGTCCTTTTTCTGGCAGGAAACATCTACCAGGATGTCCCTTGAAGCAGAGAGCAACTTGCCAAGCACCCCAAGGCTGATTATGCTTGGTAAGAAGTCATTTATGAAATAGAGCTGATTAGACCATATTAAAATTTCTGTTTGGCACAGGAGCTTTTCGTGGACACAGGTATCCAGTCTCTGTTTTCGTAGCTCAAATTTCTGTAATTTCCTTTATAAACCAAGGTTGTTGGACAGGTGTCTCAGTGAACCCAGCAAGGTAACAATATCAAATTTCACATTACATATTACTGATCAACATAGTAGTCTAGCTACACCAACAGCAGAAATACTGAAGTCAATACTGTAAAGTTTAACAGCAGCACAAACTATAAACTCCAAAATAACCATACAGTTGATTCATCTGCGGTAATTTAATTGGGCTGACTCTTTGTTAGGTGTGTTTAATGTGCAGAATAATTCCCAATTATGTACAATTATAATATGTTAAAACGGACTTATGTACATAAGGCCATTAATAATTAACTGTACGTAGCTATTTGCTTTATGACTATCTAGACAGTGTGAAGAAGTGAAGTATTGAAATTATTTTATGTTGGATAATGACAACATGTTGCCCCTATACACACAGGACAAAGTTCAATGACCGTCACCTGCTGGATGGTGAGTGCAGAGGGGCGTGTAATTGTTGAGCTGGACAAAGAGAACACCTTTGCTGATGCGATGTCAGTCTTCTTTGGTTCATTCTATGTATTGAACCTGGAATATCAGGAGTCAGCGTGTGCAACATTGGACCTAATTCAGAGGTATGTTTGAACAGTTAGCTAATAGTGATAGATGATGAATAAATTATCCCTAAGTAACTCATTATTTCAAATCACAACTCAATGTTACTGTATGTTACTATTTATTGTGGCATGTTTTAAGGTTTTTTGTAAGGATAAACCCTGAAGAGGGAACAAAATGTGCCTCCAAGGTTGGGACAAGCAGAAAGACTGGGACCACTGTGAAGCGAAAGGTTGTTCACATTAACCCTCATGTCACAACTTTCCTCCAGTGGCTTACTGAATTTGAGTGGAAAACTTCAAATTAGGTAACTGTTTTTGCCATTTTTAGTGAATTTCTTGTATAATTTAAGTGACCAATGTGTTGTTACCCGTGTCTCCACAGACGGTCCGTGGCCCATGCTTTCTGGACATTTACACAAGACGAACAACAATGAAGACAAGCTCTCTTGCCATCTTGCAAGACGCTGTCTCTGTCCAATAGGTTCTTTGAGTGCAACAGTTTTGATTTTTTTTCCCTTCTTTTACCCGTTTGTTAAAAATTATTTCAGCTACTTACACTTTAATTGTCACATGAATTGGCTCACCCTACAAATCAATGAACTCAGTCCACAAAGCAAGGTCAGGGTTCAGTGCAGGTCAGTCAAGTTCCTTCACACCACACACGCTCATCCATGTCCTTGTGGACCCTGCTTTGTGCATTGATTTGGTGGTGTGAGCCAGAATTTTGGATAAAGTGTATATAAAGGCAGAAGTGTGGGGCTTGATATTATATTCATTACAATTACAATTCAGTTTATTTGTATGGTGCCAACAAAATGAATGCCAAGGCACTTCACATTGTAGGTTTAAGACCCTACAAAATATAACTAAGAAAACCCAACACTTGAGCATATGTTGTCTGCCATGATATGGATATGACATAATATCGTTATTGTTTGTATAACCATCTGAGAAAATAATGGATTACATGGTTTAGTAAAAACAAATGCTTCCTCAATGAAAATATGTTTTCAGTTCTTTTCAGTTTTTGGAAATGTGTATTTCAGCAGGGAAAAATCAGAACAGAAATAAAAAGCGGTGTGAAGCACATGAATTATTGTGTGTGTGTATCTATCTATCTATCTCAATCAATCGATCTTTAGTGGGTATATATATGTTTTTATATAAATAAATAAATGGTACCTTTTTTTTTAATACAATTTTTTTTTGAACCCTCCAGTCTCTTACAGTATGTTACTGTTTCCTTAAATTACAGTAAATTATGACGTGTTAAACAGTAAATGACCGCCTGTTGGGACACGGTATCCTCTAGCAGAGATGAATATTTTTGGTACTGATGATGCGTGATAACGGTAAGTTACTGGTAAATATATTGCAGTTTATTACCTTGTAGCGGGCTTACAGTGACATACCGTGAATAAACGGCAGTATACCAATTTCTTTATCACAATATGATGTTACTTTGTTGACGTAATTTACGACCTAACGACATAACGGTACCTCACTGGTGAGATACCGTAAAAAAAGCTACGGTGCGTTACCATAATTTGTCCAAGAGTATTATACCACAACAGCAAAAAACGGTATCATCCTGCAGAACGGTAAGCTACAGTAATACGGCGTCACGGTATGACGCTGGCAACAGTGACGCCAGTATGTTACCGTAAAGTGGAGATGAAAAGTCTAACAGTGTGTCATCAAGGAAGCACTGGAAAACAACGGTAACAAACAACGATCATGATTAAATATCATTCATTTTTATTCTATGTTAATCACATTTCATTTTGCTTGAGCAAACAGACTTGAGAAAAAAGGGAAAATATATGCACTTAACATGTTTATTGAACATCTTGTACATTCATGTTAACAAAAAACTCTCCACTCTCTCTGTCACTCTTGGGGAGGCACTTCAAGTCCTTGAAACGAGGAACCAAAGCTGTGTGAAGCGCGTGTTCTCAATAATATTAATGGTCTGCAGTTTGTTGCAATCCACTTGGTTATTGTGTTAGTCAATATTTCTGAGGCAGACTTATTGAGCCCCCGATGCTCCGTGAGTGGTTTGTTGGTTTCTCGTGAGCTGGGTGACGCGTTAGCCAAAGTCCTAGCAGCACCCCCAACTAACGTATGTTTCGCGTCAATATGATATTTTAAGATGGAAGTGCTTCGGTGAAATGAAAATTCCTTCTTGCACAATGTGCATAATACTTTATGTTGATCGACTATTCCATCTTATTTTTTTTAATACTCAAATTTCCCATCGAGAGGGCCAATGCGAGTTTATCACCTTCCATATTGAGTTGATTAGTTCAGCTGCCCGTCACTGCCAGATCAACTGCCCATTTGCACATGTGTGAAGGTAACTTTGCTTGGACAAACTGCCCGAAATGCGTTGACAGAAACATTTCAGGGATTTTGAGTCATTCTGCACTCCAGATGTGTTAATTGCGCTAAAAATTTTAAACGCGCTGACCGTGATGGTGGATTAATTTGCGTTAATGCGTTAATTTTGACAGAACTAGACAATACATAATCTTCTTATTGTTTGTGTGCGTATGTGTGTGTGTGAGAGAGCGAGAGAGAGAGCGTATGAATGTGAGAATGTCACAAATGTACTTGACAATGAGGGGGGGAAGCTGTAGCAGTGCCCCCCAGGTGGCTGGAGGCAGACTGAGATGGAACCGGGACAACCAACTCCCAATCTGCAGTACCCAAGAGTACCAAAGACCCCTCACATCTCTGTGACATCCACGTGCCCAGCAGGAGGAGACCACAGGAACAATCAAGCCCCCGCATCCCAGGGAGAGACAGAACTATCCAGTGGGGAGAGGTGTCCATGTCCCACCGGGGTCAAAGGACCAGCCCCCTGTGTGGGGAATTTGTTTCACCTGCTCCAACTTTCAGTGCATCATGCATGCCTAACTGCACTCAAGAAAAACACAAAGACCAACGATCTGACTTTATTCCTTGGTGAGGTCCTTATGACCATTAGGAACAGGCGGAGTTGAACAATAATTTTAGATATTTAAAGTCTACGATAATCTGAAACAGGTGCAGTTAACGATGTCTCTCCAACAGTTTGTGTGTTGTTTCACTGTGGTGATCATTTTCTTCTGCAAAGATAAGAAAACAGTTTGAGTTTTCTTCAGATATTTTCTCATTGCAGAGATGATATCAGGGGTGGAAGAAGTACGAGATTAAATAGAGGTACAAATGTCGACTATTGATCAGGAACACCAAGGTAAAATATTGACAGCAAAAGCAACAACAGAGGTGCCTCTGATTTGGAGTTTGTCTCTGCAAAGATGTTGTTTTCTTTCTTTAAAACAAAGAAATGTGATTTAAAGATGAACTGGTAGGTTAATGTTTAAAGGTTTTACAACAGTCAGCATTAAAATGTTCTGTTTAGTATGTGATCAGTTCTTAAGTTAGACGAACTCACTGCCAATCATCACCTGCACTGAACATAACCAGTAAGATGTAGTGATGGGAATTCCGGGTCTTTTTAGACAACCAGCTTTTTCGGCTCCCAACCAGCTCTTCATTTGTTTTGCTGTTTTAATTAATTAATTATGAACAACTACATAAAATTATGCACAAAAGGAATAACTAATGTAAAAATAACGTGGTTTTACTTATATATGCTTATATATAAATATATACAGGCGCCCCTACAAACTCCTAAACTTCCAAAACAGAGCTACCTAGATCACTTAAACAGGTCGCCAGTCTGTAGCAGGGCTAACACACAGAGACACAGACAACCATTCGCACTCACATTCACTCCCACATTCACACCTATGGGCAATTTAGATTAATCAATTCACCTATCCCCACAAACTGCATGTCTTTGGACTGTGAGAGGAAGCCGGAGTACCTGGAGGGAACCCACGCAAACATGGGGAGAACATGCAAACTCCACACAGAAAGACCCCGGCCTGATGGTGGAATTTAACTCAGGACCTTCTTGCTGTGCGGCAACAGTGCTAACCACCGTGCCACCGTGCTGAATATATACATTCAAATAATTTAAAAAAATGTTCATTTACCTGTTACTATCACACACCAAATCCGGTCGTTGTGTTTTGGAGTTCGTACATGTTTTGGATTATGTATGTGCTTTGTCTCTAGGGGCCACCATAAATATACTTTACTTATTCACTCCACATAAAATGTAATAAATAAATTATAAAATACAAAAAACAACTGTTTACATTGCAACTTTTAACTATTTAAATTTTCAGCTTTTTCCTTTTAAACAAATTTAAAGTGAAACAACACAAAACACTGTAAACCACAACACAATTAAATATAAATTAAAATATGCAAAACAAAAAGAAAATGCACATTCTCTGTCATATGGGCCTGGGATGATAAAAAAGACTACCACGGCTTGTGTCAAAATTTAATTGATGGCCCTAGCCTTGACCTTTTGACCCTACCGGAAGTACTCCGGAAGTGACTAATATATATATATATATTTATAGCTACTTTTACAACAGGTTTTCTCAATAGACAGAAAAACAGAAACCCTAAAAGAAAACGGCCTTGTTTTACGCACATCAAGAAGTCAGACGACCGTCGGTTCATCCCGGTCAATTACCTCCGAGAGCTCGGGATGCTTCAACTACCTCCGTAGAACACCATAAGCTTATAAGATAAAAAACACAGAAAAATTATTATTTTTTAAGAGAGAGAGAGAGAGAGAGAATCGATCAAAATTTTCTACAACACGTTATACCACTCCGGGTCAGGAGGGGCGATATAGCATGGACCGGCTGGATGACTAGGCTGGATGGAAGCATAACCGGAAGCGTGGCAGGGACTTTCCTTTTGACCTTCATCCTGCTCCATGATCAGCCGTTAAATGTTTCCTCAATGTTGCTGTAATGTAACAATAAAGTTAGTTTTTTAAGATCAGACAGGTCCCAAAACATTGCTTACACACAGTCACTGAATTAGCATCTGTGGCACAAATAAGCTTCAGGGACTGACTTGTTTTTTAGAACCGACCTTTGACACTTGGATGTTCGCTTAATTTTTAACCGAAGAGAAATTTGACCCTAATAAAAAAAACACGATACTTAGCTCAACTTTGATGTGTTGATATTTGGTCACATTGGGGCCTGATGAATGTAAAAACAAAGAATTACCAGATTTTTTTTTTTTACCTTATTTTTGTTTTTAAGAAAAATAAGAGCCACATATGGAGGATATTCATTTAAAATTTTGATAGAACAGTAGCAGGATAATGTCCCCGTAAGTGGGTATCAGGCCCTTGTAAAGCAAAATTCAGTATTTTGGTCTAAATAACCCAAAATGTGATGTCCACATATGTGGACGCCAGGTCCTAGGAGGTTAATCTGAAAAAAGTAAACATGTTGCAAAGACAGTTTCGACACAATGCCCAGCGCAGAGTACATGAATGGGAAGTAGGAATTCCTCCTCTCTATACTTACACTCCTCCCTAACAAATGCCAAGTCATCATCTCCATATTGTGTGTCCCACTTTTCAAGTTTCATTGAAGTGTATCCAAGTGCACAAGATGTAAAAAAATGTAATAGTTTTTTAAGCCTGTTACTGAGTCCCCGTCAAGATGCCATTCATTTAAGAGACTAATAATTTTTTGAACTTAAATTGTGCTAACTTCAACGCAATAACATTAAAAATAAAACATATTAGAACTAATTTTTGTCAGACACAAGAACAACTTGAGCATATTTTTTTCGAGAGCCAAAATAGGGCTTACAAGTTTGCTGTGCCCCTGGGGATCAGTGTGAGGTTGTGTGGCAGATCCCGGCGTGGAGGGTCCAGACACTCCCACGGCGCAGACTTTGCTATCCGCACAGAGCGTTTCTGGTGTGGCTTATGCAGAAGAGACAATACAGCTCCCGGTAAGCATGTCTGTTGTAGCCTGCCCTTTATAAATATCTCTTTGATTATTCAAACAGTTATCCAAAAACATTTTATCTATGTTACTGATTTAAAATATATATACAAATATTTCAAGTTTTTAGCTCAAACAGACTCTTGAGCATATTCATATAGCAAAATCCACATAATCAGTGTGCACCCCAATGTACATCTTTTAAGTGTATGTTAATCAGTACATGAAGCGTACCTTTTACGAGAATTAGGAGTATGGGGGTTAACTAATCAAAATGAAAACATACAATAACATTAGAGCACATAACAGACATATACATATTTCAATTTGTAAAAGTACTCGCCTGTCCTGGTCGCTTCCTGCAGGATGTGAGCAAAAGAGTCGAATTGGTTCAATCACCTGCTTAAGAGCTCCTGGAGCAGACCAGTGTGCCAGGTTAGGGAGTATGGTTAGATAGTAACAGTTGAAGCGTATGTTATCGATTTGTTTATAGTACGTTTTGGAAATATGTATATGTTTGTTATGTGCTCTAATGTTATTGTATGTTTGTTGGGTTGTGTTTCATTTTGATTAGTTAACCCCCATACTCGGGCTAGTCCGGATGCTCACCTGAATAGGTAGAGTGTAAAAGGAAGCTATTTTGTTTTTAGTGGGTTGGTGTTTGTGCTGTTAATACGTGCCTTCTTTACTAAAGTGCCAGTCCATGGATTTATTTTATGCCAGTCTCGCGTCATATTGGAAGGAACCTATGACCGCCGGCCAAAACTGACAGGGGCCAAGATCTCAGTGAAGAGGTAGATACTAGGGCTGGGTATCGTCACTGATTTCTAGAATCGATTCGATTCCGATTCACAAGGTCCCGAATCGATTCGATTCGATTTAAATCTGGGAAATTTTGCCTCAGACAGTCAGAAATATTATAATTCAGATCAGTACATTTACATATTTTTGGATCTTTAAAAAGGAAGCTTACACTTGCAAGCCTTTAGCAAAGGTGTAAGTGTAGCACAGTGGAAATTTGTATTTATCTTGTATATTGTTTTTATTCTGATTTTTAGTGTTTATTTATGAGTGTCGTTTTATTTGCATGGTTTTGTTCTGTTTCTATTGCATGGTTTTTAGTGTTTTATGTGACATAGTTTTTAATCCACTGTGGACTGGCTACACCTGGGACAAATTAGCTGATAGGGACCACCTGCTGAGGCATGGGTGTGTCCAGAGGTGGCCTATCAGCTGTGTAAAGACCTTTTAAAAGCAGGCTAGCTGAGCACTGAAAGAGAGAGGCCCCAGACTGGAAGGTTAATGCTAGATGGCCAGCGTGACATGGTGACCCAGTCCTGACCTCATGGAACGGCAACAGTAGGAGACAACGCGTGTGATTGGCAGCAGGGCAGAGGTTTACCTCTGCCTGCATTTGTGAGTAGGGTCTCTACTAGTGATGGGTAGATAAGGCCTCGTGAAGCGTTTCAGCGCATTCCCCAAACTGTATCGATACTGTGTCGACACAGTGTTGCTGTTTTGCTCCATACTGACACCTGCTGGACCTTAAATATCATTGCAGGGAACTTACTTGAGACTCACAACAGACACTGATTCAATGACATAGTCATACGTGTATACACTGTAAGGTATTGTACTTTCCATGGAATCATTTTATGTTTTACATTGCAAATATTGTACACATCTTTAAAATATATTGTGAATGACATAAAGTAAAAATTAAAATTAAAGTATTGTGAATATAATATTACCCATTTAAATGTAATTGATTCAGAGTTTATTATAAATTTCTATTCAGAAAAATAAGTTTATCCAATGTTTTTGCATTCAGTCTATTGCGGGGGGTTTTTCACACCATTTCCCCAGCTTTGGAAAACTCACAGGCACAGATGAAGCTGGGGTACACAAAAACTGTAAAGTCAGGTGGAAAAGGTTCTGATAAGATGTCTTGCTATTCCCCCAGTACCTTAAAGGATCCTCTGATCTTGGAATGTTTCTCTCTGACACTCTCCACAATACTAAGGGGTTGGCAGTCCTTTATAATAAAATTCAGGACTGCCTGGTCCAGAACAGTCTTCCTAGATGCTTGATTTGAAAAATAAAACACATACTAATAAAAAAAGTGATGATAAAGCTGTTCAGTGTCAGTATAGGCCGACCTGTGTTCATTCTCAGTGTGTTTGTCTCCTCATTTTCATGTTTGGCTCTGTAATGCCTCTGTAACACTGAGGAGGTGCTTTTGTTTGTAAGAAAGCTCCGCAGAACAGATGCGACATTTATCCTGCATAAAATGAAATAAATAATTTACACTGCAGGTCACATTGCTGTTTTTCCTATTCTGATAGATTACACTGAAACAAAGACAGACAAACTATTTGCAGTTAAAAGATCAAAATGATCCCACACAGCAGAAACATTTCCATTTTGTTATGGAAAGATGTGTATTTTTATTTATCTTTGCGAGAGTCAATTTGTGGGTTTTTTTGGTGGCGACTCGTTCCGTTGACAGATGCGGATGCGGTACCTTTTAAACACAGCTTGGCGCGTTGGTAATGAGCGATACAGCAGCTGTATCGATCACGTGACTTTTTCTTAAAGCGACGCACGCACCGATACAGGCATCGCTAGGTGAGCTTGATACATGCGCCGGTGCGTCAGTGTTGCTGGACCCATCACTAGTCTCTACTGTTGTTTACTGGGTGCAGCTGGGTTGGGAGAGGGTTGCCATGGCCATGAGCCAGGGCCGCTTCTGGGACCATTGTTCTGGCCCCTATTTGTTATTTGACAGGACACCGATGCAAGGGGAGCTGTGGTGGTGGTCGCATGATGGATTCGGGTGCAGAACGCAAGCTGATGGGTCAGTGGAAGGACAAGAAGATGGCTCTTCCTTGTCTGCCGAAGACAAGGCTGGTGTGGACTATGCTCTAAAGAAGGCAAGGCAAGGCAAGGCAAGTTTATTTATATAGCACAATTCAACAACAGGGTGATTCAAGGTGCTTTACAGAAACATTGAAAACAACAGATAAAAAACATGATTTAAAATTGATTAAGACGAGCAAGCAAACAAACAAACAAACAAACAGTATATAAAATCAAAAATCAAAACAGTAGATAAAATCAAATCAGTAGATAAAATCAAAACAGTAGATAAAATCAAAACAGTAGATAAAATCAGGACAGTAGATAAAATCAGTAGTTAAAATGTAAATTTTGAAATTCAAGCTTAAAAGTGTGGATTTGGTGTTTTATTCAAATGCAGCTGAGAATAGGTGAGTCTTCAACCTGGATTTAAATAAACTGAGTGCTTCAGCTGATCTGAGGCTTTCTGGGAGTTTGTTCCAGATATAAGGAGCATAAAAGCTGAATGCAGCTTCTCCGTGTCTGGTTCTGACTCTGGGAACTGATAAAAGACCGGATCCAGATGACCTGAGAGATCTGGAAGGTTCATACTGGGTCAGGAGGTCACTGATGTATTTTGGTCCTAAACCATTCAGAGCTTTATAGACCAGCATCAGAACTTTAAAGTCTATCCTCTGACGGACAGGCAGCCAGTGTAAAGACCTCAGAGCTGGACTGATGTGGTCCACTTTTTTGGTCTTAGTGAGGACTCGAGCAGCAGAGTTCTGAATGAGCTGTAGTTGTCTGACTGATTTTTTAGGTAGACCTGTAAAGATGCTGTTACAGTAATCAAGCCTACTAAAGATGAATGCATGGACTAGTTTTTCCAGGTCCTGTTGAGACATCAGATCTTTTATCCTTGAAATATTCTTGAGGTGATAGTAAGCTGACTTTGTTATTGTCTTAATGTGTTTTTCTAAGTTTAGGTCTGCATCCATCACTACACCCAAATTTCTCGCCTGGTTTGTGGTTTTTAGGTGTATAGATTGAAGTTCTCTGGTGACCTGTAATCGTTTTTCTTTGGCACCAAAGACTATTACCTCAGTTTTGTTTTTGTTTAGCTGGAGAAAATTGTGGCACAGCCAGTCATTAATTTCCTCAATGCATTTACCAAGAGCCTGTACAGGGCCTCGGTCTCCTGGTGACATTGCGATATATATTTGTGTGTCATCTGCATAGCTATGATAGTTTATTTTGTTGTTCTTTATAATCTGTGCCAGTGGGAGCATGTAAATGTTGAACAGAAGGGGTCCCAAGATGGAACCTTGGGGAACTCCACATGTGATACTTGTCTGCTCAGATGTGAAGTTACCTATTGATACAAAGTATTTCCTGTTTTCTAAGTATGTTTTGAACCAGTTTAGTACAGTTCCTGAAAGACCTGCCCAGTTCTCCAGTCGTTTGAGTAATATGTTGTGGTCAACTGTATCAAATGCTGCACTGAGATCCAGTAAAACTAAGACTGACATTGTTCCACTGTCTGTATTCAGACATATGTCATTAAACACTTTGGTCAGAGCGGTTTCAGTGCTGTGGTTCTGTCTAAAACCTGACTGGAAGGCATCATAGCAGTTATTCTGTGTTAAGAAGTAATTGAGCTGTTGAGAAACTGCTTTTTCAATGATCTTACTTAAAAATGGGAGATTTGAGATCGGCCTGTAGTTATTCATTTGTGTCTTGTCAAGATTGTCCATTTTCAGTATAGGTTTAATTACAGCAGTTTTTAGTGATTCTGGAAACACACCTGATATTAAAGAAAAGTTTACGATCTGTAACAGGTCTGACTCCAAAGTCTTTGAGACCTTTTTGAAAAAACTTGTTGGCAGGACATCTAAACAGCAAGAGGAGGAGTTCAGTTGACCTAAGATGTCCTCCAGGTCTTTGCTGTTAATAGGGTGAAACTGTTTGATGGTGTTTAAGCAGTTTTTCGGTGGACACAGTACATTTCCTGGATCTGCTGTTGATGTATTAATTGCTTGTCTAATCTTTTGGATTTTTTCTGTGAAGAATTTGGCAAAGTCATTGCAGGCCATGGTCGAATGAAGTTCAGCCTCCACTGACACAGGAGGGTTTGTTAGCCTGTCAACTGTAGAAAATAAGACCCGAGCGTTATGACTGTTTTTGGTGATGATGTCAGAGAAGTAGGACTTCCTTGCACTCCTCAGTTGTAAATTATAATTGTGAAGTTTCTCTTTATAGATGTCATAATGAACCTGGAGGTTTGTTTTTCTCCATCTACGCTCAGCTTTCCTACACTCTCTTTTTTCATTTTTCACCAGTGTGGAGTTTCTCCATGGAGACTTTTTCCTTCCAGAGATGACCTTCACCTTAATGGGAGCAATAGTGTCCATTACATTTAACATTTTAGCATTGAAGCTGGTGACGAGCTCATTGACTGAACCTCTGGACAGGTCAGGTGTTAATGGGAAGACCTGGTTAAAGATCTCACTACTGTGTTCAGTTATACACCGTTTTGTGATCACTGCTGTTGACGTATTTGTGTGGGCTAAAATTTTACTTTCAAAGAAAACACAGTAATGATCAGACAGGCCCACATCAGACACTGTAACCTTTGAAATGCTCAGGCCCTTGGAGATCAGTAGGTCAAGAGTGTGTCCTCTATTATGTGTGGCCTCTGTTACATGCTGAGTCAGCCCAAAGTTGCCCAGAGTGTTACTCAGGTCTTTAGTCCCTTTGTCCTGAGGGTTGTCCACATGGATGTTAAAATCCCCAACAATAATTACACAGTCGAAATCAACACAGATCACAGACAGCAGTTCACTGAGGTCATTAAAAAAGTCTGTGCAGTATTTGGGAGGCCTGTAAACATTAAGAAACACAACTCTGGATGGGGCCTTCAGCTGTAAAGCCACATATTCAAAAGACTGAAAACTTCCAGGAGATAGCTGCTTACATTGAAATGATTCATTAAACAAGACAGCAACCCCTCCTCCTCTTCTGCTCACCCTGGCCTCACTGATAAAACTGTAGTTAGGAGGGGTCGACTCGATGAGAACAGCTCCACTGTTACTTTGGTCCAACCAAGTTTCAGTTAAAAACATAAAATCAAGGCTGTGCTCAGTGATTAAATCATTAATTAAAAATGTTTTCCCAGCTAAGGATCTAACGTTTAATAAAGCCAACTTAAGTGTTTTAGAGGTATTTGGTGGTCAGAGGGCCCGGTGGCGCCAGTGTCCAGCAGCCTCGCTTCTGTCAGCGCGCCCCAGGGTGGCTGTGGCTACAACGTAGCTTGCCATCACCAGTGCGTGAATGGGTGAATGACTGGATATGTAAAGCGCTTTGGGGTCCTTAGGGACTAGTAATGGCGCTATATAAATACAGGCCATTTACTATTTACCATTTATTTAGTTTTAGTAGATTTATTAGGTACATTTTAAGGGTGTTTTTATTTGTGCTCCCTGGCCTAGTAATAAACGGTTTCTGATCAGACCTGTTTCATCTCTGTGCCCTGGGTATCTGACTTGCTTGATCCCCCTTGTATTTTAAGGAATCTTTCTTTTTAGCACGACATTCTGGCACAACTGCTTTAGTGCCCCCCGTTGGTTACGCAAGCATCACAGCAGATGCCTTTGTGTCAAAGTAGCTGAAGATAAAACAGAAAAACATGAAGGTGATTTTCCTGGCCTGGGATTTTATAGAAATATTCTGCAGTAGATCAAAAATGAAAGAAAACCATTAGTCAACATATGAACAATATCTCTAATAAAACAGCAGTTTTATTACAGACACAGCTAAGCATTTTGCATAATTTTAAAAAGTTTACATTTGTTCAGTAGCCTATGGAACAGCAGAAATGAGGCTTTCTTTTTGGAAGTAAGTAAAAGGGAAAAAAACAGCGGCCGACAGCGCTGTAAACAACGGTAGACTTGTGCGTAACAAGCAAGCGAATAATGCAGAAAACAGATTTTTAGACGGGAAACTGTTCTTGAAGTACAGAGAGAGAGAGAGGGAGAGAGAGATGTGCATGAAGTGTGGTGGAAGCAAAACAGCAAAAGTAAGAGGGAATCTATGACGATGTTTATGTGAAGCGTAGTTTGGATCTTCTTTTGCTGCTGGTTTGGTCAATAATGTTTGGAGAGAGATAAAACTAACAGCTTTAGAATCAGCGCAAAAAGGGCGTGAACACAAAGCATGGCCCCGCCGTAACATCAGAATCAGCGAGCTGTCGCTTTCAGCCCCGACCGTGTCTGTGCCGTCGGGGGAGAAAGGCGACATCTCACTGATTCTGATGCATCGGCGGGTCCGAGCTTTGTCTTTACGTCTTTGTGCAGAATCCATGTACCTGCTCTCATTTACTGTCTTAGCTGTTTGGTGGTTGTTGAAATTTTGCGAGGTTTAATGTGAGATTCTGGCATTTCGGGCAAACTAAATTTATAATCGATTCAGGATTTAAATTAATTGATATCACGTTATCCAAGCCAGAATTGATTTTAATCGATAAATCGATTATCAAAACCCACCCCTAGCCAATAGGCCAGTCACACTAAATACAATTTGGCACACTATTTGCTATTCCTGTTCAGCAGTTGAAAAGCTTGGTGGGAAAGTCCGTTATTATTTGGTAACTGCATTAAGTGTAGTGAAAGTTAAATTTTGAAAGTTACTGTTCTGATGTGGGAATTATGTCAAAGTGATTGAGAAAAACTAAATATACATTTTTGAACAGGTTGGACTGGTGTAATTTTCTCATGTAAAATTGATGTGTTCAGGTTCACAGAGGGCTTCAACACCCTAGGCCTCCTCCAGGATATTAGGACACACCCTGATTTATTCCATAAACTGTTTGTGGAGGATGTGGAACCTTTGAAAGCTGCTGAGCTCTCAGCAGTATTTCAAGTCAACTTTTCAATGCCAGGAACACATAAAAGAGAGATCGAAAGCCAGACGATATACTTCTGGAGAGACTGGCTCAGTGATGTAAAAGGTACAAGAAATTATTATAATATGGTCTGTTCTGTAAGATACTGTACATGAATTTGTGCACTCACAATTGTAGGCCACAAATTATCATGACTATCATGTCATTGATAGTCAGTTTTAGGAAGAGTAGAGAAAAGCGAATACATTATGTTTTGATGTAGTCCGAAAACATTTCAAATACCTAACTGGAACAGAACCATGGCAGACCCGACCATGTTTCCGTGCTTTACAGCATCTTTCTTTATTCACTCTTGGTTGCTATCTCACACACACACACACACACACACACCTCTGCTTTCCCTGCAGCTACACCGCAGACCACGCCCTGCCACACTAACACTCAACTGTTCGTTTATTTTAGATGGAGAATGTGCACCCGTGACCTTAGAGAATTTCCTGGAACTTGTTTCTGGATCCTCTTCAATACCCCCAAATGGCTTTCTTATGCAGCCCACAATAGAGATTCTTCCAGAGGATTCTGGCAAGATTTTTCCTGAGGCAAATACATGTAACATTGTTTTGAAATTGCCAGTGCACAAAGTCTTTGAATCATTTAAAGCACAAATGTGCAATGCTATACTTTGGGCACCAACATTTAGCATGGCATAGATGGACACCATTTACATTGTCCATTTTGAATACCTTAGTGCAGATTTTGAGTTATTGCTTATAACTATTTTATGTTTCATATAGCACTATTATGAAAGCTATGATTGTAAGATTTAAAGTAATAGTTCAACACTGAAATTCAATACTTTTGTGTTGTTGAAGGTTTGAAGTTTTATAGACAGGTATCAATAGAAAGTAGAAGTAAAAAAGGAAGACCTACATAACCAGCCTTTTTGTAGTCAGGAATAATGTGTTGTCAGGACAGTGGTTGTCCAGTTAGTATTGAAGTGAAGCCTTCTGTTTTAGTTTGTGAAAGTCATAACATAACTTGGTATATTTAAACTGTCATTGCATCCCATGCTGTTTGTGCTTAAATGCACCGTGTCTTTGTATGGTAGTTATTTACCATGTAAAATATTTAACACTTTCAAAATGTTTTCTCAAAGCCAACAAGCTTGGTTGTTGTTAAAGGTGTATTTGTCATGTTCTGGAGTCTGTGGACTCCATGTTTATGTTTAAATTTGTTAATATTCTGTGGTTTTGTTTATGATTATCCCTAGTGTTGTGTGTGCTCTGTGCTCTCTTGTTCCACATTTCAAGTTCCTATGTTCTGTCTCTTAAGTTTGTCTGTCTAGAGTCCAGTCGGTGTGTTTCCTGTTTTACTTTGAAGGTCTGTGTCTCATGTCAGTGTTTTTAGTTCTGCTTCCTTTGGTCTCGTCATGTCTGATTTCGTTATTCCCCTGTGTATTTTAGGCCCTGTGTTTTCTCGTGTGCGTTGCTGGATTGTCTGTTTTGTCTCCCTGTGTGTTCCTGTATTTTCTCCACAGGTCTCCAGTTAAGGTTTCAGGTTTGTTTTGTTAGTTTATTCCAGTTTAGGTTTTGCTTAGTTTCCTCCACGCCTTTGCCGTTCCTATTTGTATCACCACCTTCCCAATAAACCTCACCTGGATCTCAGCTGCCAGCATCTTGGATCTTCATTAAATTCCACGCGTCTTGACCCACTAGCCGTGGCAGTATTCTTTCATTGGAAACATCCAATTGCTGTTCAGAAGTGCTAAATTCATCTGATTTATGGAAACAATTTGAAAATGTCTGTTATGCATCTTGACATATTTCTCAAAAGGTTGTACACAGCGTCACATGTCAATAGTGCTATTTGAATAGTTATTTATTGTTCAAAACTATTTTAAATCCAAGGAAATAAAACATTTTTAGGATAATTACAACTGTCTTGACTGTCTTTTTTCACTCCAATAAGTAATCAGGAGTCAGAGCAAAACTTTCAGAGAAAATGGCATCATGATGGTGAACAACTTAGCCAAGTCTTACAATTAAAGTTTTAATAAATACATGTGGATATCTGAAACAGTTGTCATTGTTTGTCATTCTAGAAATTTGCTGCTGATTTTGAACCTTTGGTCAAATCAAGCTTCTATGTAACTTGTAAAATTTCAAAAAAAAGTTTAAAGACTGCTCAGACTAAAAGGACTAGGTTACGCTCAAAAAAACTGGAAATGGCATTTAAAGATAACAAACTGACCTACAGAGGTGTGGTTTTTATAGATCAGGGGTCTCAAACTTAAATGACCCGTAGGCCACTGCTGACACTGTCAATGCACTGGAGGGGTCACTTCAACTAATACAAAATACCCACAAATATTTAATAAAATCAAAAAAGTATAATAAAATAAAACTTCAAATTTTAAATATTGTATAAGAATACAAAACTGCAAATGTGAACACAGATTATGTTTTGTCACTCCTAATTGACTGAAGCCTTTCATTGAACTACCAGATAAACACATTTTTACTCTCTTTCTAGCCAGACACGTGGCAGCACTTCTGCTGTCATGTTGTTAGCTTTTAACAAATAAAAATGCAGACATAAGTGTACACTTATTTTTGACTGCTGGTGAAAATACTGTTTAATAGCAATGATACAACAATAGAAAGAAAGATATTAACCCTTTAAGACCTACCATTGAACCAAGTCCGCCAGAGCTTATATTATATTTTTACATGCTGTAGTGCCATTTTTGGAAGCATTTCAAGTTGATATACATCAATACAACCATTATAACCCAAATTTTCATAATATGTATGCATTAAGTGCATAGTAAGTACATAAATTGCAAAATTCATTGCTTTTTAACATATATTTCTAGTTAGAGAAATTTAAGAGGCTTATCCCTCAAAGCTGTAAATACAAAAAAGTTGCACAAACTAGTTTCCCACCACAGGAAATTTATTTTAAGTGTCTTCATAGTTTTATTTTTGAAATACACCAATTTTCATATACTGCAGGAAAAACGAAAATAAATATTATAATGCAAATTTGCAAAAAACAGCATATGCATCAAAATAAACTATTTCCAGCAGTGCAATGTGAGTCCTAAGCATCCCAGAAACGACACAGAAAGTCATAAAGTCAAACATAACTTTTAAAAACACAAGTATAGGCTCATAAGCCCCTGATGGTAAAAAACTACATTTCCGCAAAATGACGCCACTTCCGGTTTCGGGCATGTCACGGCGGACATGCGATAGTTTGCGCTGATGGACGTAGGAAGTGTTATGAACAGCTGATCGGATCGGCAAAGAGTATTTCTGGAATATTATGTTTTTGTTGCTGGAAGCGCTTTTTATGCAGTTTTTGCAAAGCTATATGTGGAAGGAAACCGTGACCTAGGACAAGCTGATGGCATAAGATGTAAGTACAACTCCTCCGGTTTCATATGCAAAAAATATTATTGCGCTAGCTTACGTGGTTGCAGTGCTACCGGGATTTAAACGCACAACTCCGACCGGCTTTAAAGGGTTATACTACAAGTCATTTCAGTTTTTGTTCTTGTCAAGGACAACAAGTACATTTAGAAAGCATTTCAGTTTATGTGAAAATGTAATTAAGAATTTGTTTCAGAACACTTAGAAATAGAAATAAAAAAGGTTAGTGGCATTGTAAAAAACAAATGCACAGTAATACGTCAAAGACATCTGGCAGTGAAAAATAGAATTTTTCTTAAACGAGATGGGGTCTTGCACACAGACAGGAGAACTTAATTTTGATACATGAAATAGCAGATATTGAAAAGTTAGAGCCTTTCATGGATTTACTAAAAAACAAAAATGCTCTGTGACTGGATTGTTAATATGACCCAACATTTTCAAACACTTATTTGTAAATTTATGATGTTTTCAATTCCTTTAATGCAGGAAAAACCTCCTTGCTTTGATGTACGTGCTGGTAAATTACCGGTCCATCATTTCTCAGAGAAGGGAAACAGTCTCAATGTAAAGTTGCAATGTCTCTGTCAGTGGTACATTTGAATTCAGAAGTGTTGCCAGTTTTGCTGCCGACAGGGCACGGGGAAGCTCCAACTCTGGGACATAAACTGATCTGACTCAGGTGGCCCTCTCCAGTTGATTACACAGTCTTGAGCTGCCTGTAAATCCGGCATCATTTAGGCTACGTCCACACGTACACGGGTATTTTTGAAAATGCAGATTTTTCTATGCGTTTGTGTCACGGTCTGGCTGGCAGACCGTGGGGATGTGGGGAAAGGAGGACCCAGTCGCGGTACTCTGCGATGCAAACAGTGCTCTTTATTTACAGTGAAAACTGTACACACAAAAATACATCCCCGTGTGCTCCCGTGTCGTGTCTTCTCTAAAAGTCCGTGCTCCGTGTTCTCCACTCTCGAGTGTCCACACACCCGGTGCTTGCTGCCCTCCAGTGTTCCACGCTCCTCCTGAGGGGAAATAACAGAGGCAGCCGTCAAGACACTAATTCCAGTAGGCATACACTCACAGACTTAACTAAGCTGAAGACTAACGTGGAGTCTCATGGAATGATCCCGCGTCGGTGGGAGCTCCAAGACTCTCCCAAGTAGCTCCCCCCGACGAGCCCTGATCAGCAGCAGGTGTGTAGCTTCGGGTGTGGCCAGTCCCCTAGCAGGGCCACACCCACCAGGCCTGAAGGCGCCTGTAAACCAGTGTACAGACACACCTGCACCCACACACACACACACATCTACAAGCATGGAAAAGAGCAGCAGCAACACCAAAAATACATATACTATCACCAGTCCATGACTGCCCAGGGATCCTGGGCCGCTCAGACCCAGGACCCTGACAGTTTGCACCTTTCGTCCACAACTAAACGGCGCTTTCGGTCACTGAAAACGGAGATTTCTAAAAACGCCTGCCAGGGTGGATATTTTCAAAAACTACGTTTTTGCATTTACGTGTGGACGAGAAAAACGGAGGGAACGCAGCGTCAAAGGTGTGCGCCTTTTTTGACGTCACACTGTGCGCCACATTTTTGTTTCAGTGAAATTAATTTCTACAATACTGTTGCTGTTAATTGTACTCTCTGCAGTGTTTAAATGCTTACATATACACACACAGTTACTGTCCCTCCACGCATACAACTCGGTTCTGCTTCTTTGCCCCATCTTTGTTTACTATTTTCCACCGAGGCTTCTAGACATCTGATTGGCCAACATTTCTACACGGTTAGGAATATATCGCCACCTGTTGCTTTGGCATGTTCCTAGCAGCGTTTTCCTTCATTTCTGCGTTTACGTGTGGACGGGGTTATTTTTTAAAACGAAAACGGAAAATCTCCGTTTTCAAAAATACCCGTGTACGTTTTGACGTAGCCTTAATGTTGTTAATTGTAAAAAAAATTTATGGTAACCTCTTACGGTTACACATTTTAAAATATATCACAGGCACTGTAGTCATTGGAAACCATTACCTGACACAAATGTGCTGTTTCCATCTCTTTTTCTGCTCAACCACAGCTGAACAGGAGATTGGTTCCACACTGATCTCAGTGAGTGTTGTTCCATGCTCTCAGAAACTGTTGCTGACTGGATATGTGGCACCTGTGCAATGCATATAGGTCTGTCTCCTTGTACATTAACCACTACATTGGACACTAATATGTCACTCCATATCCAATTCAAAAGTCAAAACGTATGTTGTCAACCTAAATGTAAAACAGTCTATGAAAATTATATGTTTAAAGACAAGAAGTTGAAGTGAGTACCCGGAGGGAACCCACGCAAACACTGGGAGAACATGCAAACTCCACACAGAAAGACCCCGGCCTGATGGTGGAACTGAACTCAGGACCTTCTTGCTGTGCAGCAACAGTGCTAACCACCGTGCCACTTCTAATTCACTATTCTAAAAACTACTTTAAGCTTTAATCACTTTTCCTTTTCACAAAAATCACTCTATTGTCATGGAACTTCCCTGAGTTATTCCTCAACTTCAGGGTTTAAGTGTGTTAAATTCACACTATTTTAACACTGATGAAAGATAGCAAGCTGATTTTCATTGCATTTATGTTTTGTGTTCATATTAATATTGAGTATAAGCTGCTTCTTCATTGCATATGTATTTTATAATCGGGTTTAATTCATGCCTTTTTGCACTGAGCTGTGGATTCAAACTGTCTCACTTCTGATTCTTTCCAAAAATAATTTCACATGTGACAATTTGTGTATGTGTGTTTTCTATTCATTCATGTAATTGTTAGTTCATTTATTTATTTTCTGTCTTTTTTTTTTTTTTTACCTCTTTGTTGTGATGTGGTGGACATTCCTAAAGCCATTAGTGGACACGCAACCATGCCCACGTTTGCTACGGATGAACAATGGACCGTGGTTCGACGGCGCAGGGACCGGAGAGGAGATCGCGGCTGGACCGCTGGGACGAGCGGACGCAGATCGCCCTGACGTAACAGCTTTCCATCCCGGGATGGACGGAGAACCTACGCGTCGGTTGTGAAAGGAGGACACCGCAACGGTGAGACACATCCCTTCCACGCACCACAGCGGAGCCAGAGGAGACAGCAGCCGGCGACAGATCGCTATGCAGCCCGACAGAGAAGTCGGACCAGATGGGACCAACGATTTGAACGGAGAGCAGCTCAAAATAACTGGTACGTAAGACCCACCCAGTTGAGCGAGCTGGGTCTCCTGCTAATAAAATACCATCAGATGATCCAGACTTTTCTGCTAAGGTTCTCATTATTCACAGACTGATCAAAGCAGTGCATCATCTGAAAAATGTGGCAAGAGACATTTATCCTCCTTCTCTAAATAAGATCTAATGACTGTTATTAAACCAGCCATCCCCAACAGAAAGACACAGACTATGACTGAGGGGAACGCTAGAAACTGGGCTCACACAGCCATTTTGATTCTTCGGGATCACTATACTGAGAGCATAGAGAAGGAAATAAAAGCTCTTTCTGAGTTCCCTAAACAGGACTGGGGAGGCCCATTCGAAATAGCGACGTCCTGGGCCAAGAGGAACCTGGGGCGCCACCTCCAACCCAAATTTCTGGAGCAGGCCCGAGCGGAGATTGTAGCAAAGCTGGCAGATCTGAGGGCAGCCACTGGAACAGTGGAGGAGAATACTGCCAGCGAACCTGAGAGACAGCCACAGTGGAGCGGGGAGATGATGCAGCTGGACACTATCGAACTCCTCACTGAGGTAACACAGCCTACTGTTCTGCACACACAACCTGCCCCACAACAGACCGGCGCCGGCCGGATGATAACCGTTTTAGCACAGGTCCATGACCCGCCTGCAACGTGCACAACGTTTAAAACAACAACTGCAACAATGACAGATCACATCACTAGAGACTGGTCGCCCTTTTGTGAGAGAGAGCAGGAGCAGGAGAGTGAATCTAGATACCTCCCCTCCAGAGACTTCACAAGCAGCAGGGCCCAATCCGGCGGCACCGAAGGACCAGAGGGTGGAGAGAATCCTCACCGCACTCCAAGAAACTCCAATCCAGGAGAAGCCGCCTTCTCTCTCCATCCAGCCGCCACAATCTGTGGATGAGATGAACACTTTGGTGCTTGACCTCACACAGGGGGAATCCACCCCCAAGAAAACAAGGAGAGTCAACACAGTAACAGTGCCTAAACCACAACTTCAAATAACAGCAGCAGAGGAATCGTCTTGTTCATCGCCTTCTCCTTCTTCACCAGCCTCACCAGGACACTAGGTGCGGACCCCCATGAGACATCCTAACACACGCAGGAAGCTGAAGTACTGGCACCTGCATGTTAAGGAACCGTGGATCATCATCGGCGATTCCAATGTCAGCATTTTGCAGCTGAGAGCCTACAAATTGACAGTTTTCCAGGAGCCAAATGGTGACATGCGGAGAACCTCCTGGAGAAAGCCACCACTGACACATCAGTGACAAAACTAGTCCTGTCTTTTGGTATTAATAACAGGTCCCAAAGAGACAAGAATGTGCCAGTGATGGAAATGAGAAGGGCACTAATAGCAGCTCGGGAAAAGTTTCCGGAGGCTGACATTTGAAATTAACTTTTCTTCTGCCCTAAAGGAACACATTCTGGCCCTCACTTCAGACGTGTTCACCACAGAAGGTGATGACATTCATTGGTCATATGGAACTGCAGAAACCATGTTGTAGCATTGGGAAATGTATGTAAATAGGGAATCCCCATAAGCCCTGTACAACGGGAGGGGATCAGTGATAAGAATGTGATTGATGGTGTGATGAACTTATCTAAAGTATTTCAACCCTCCATTGCTCAGAGGACCCTACTAAATAGAGGCCTTACTTTTATACCCACAAAAGGTTACAACAAAAATCTACGACTACAGTGTAAATATGACATCCAACAGTATCACAGACGGGTTAAATTGGCCATAATTTACAGAGATAAGAGCGATTCGGAACCACAGCCTTTTACTCCAAAATCAGACTGGTCTCCGCCCATCGGTCAGCTTCTGCCACAGGTGCTTGCCTTGGTGAAAGCTGACCACGAGTACTTTCAAAACCAATTCCATATAGATCGTATTAAACCTAATTTGACAACAGAAGAAGCGAAAGCTTTGACAGAATTGAAATAAAACAAACAAATTATCATAAAACCAGCGGACAAAGGAAGTGCTGTGGTAATTCTCGACAGAGAACAGTATTTGGAGGAGGGCTACAGGCAACTTAATGATAAAACATACTATATGAAATTTAAAAAAAAAACCCAATTTATTTAGAAACAATACCAATGGTGGAAAAAATAATTAACAATCTACACCAAAAGAAATTCATCAACATCAAACAAAAGAACTATTTACTCGGGTCTTCTGAACCAAGGGGAAGACTCTTCTACATGCTTCCAAAGATCCATAAGGATCCCACGAAGTGGAGTATTCCTTTCCAGGTTCCTCCATGAAGGCCTATTGTCTCGGATTGTGACAGTGAAACATATTACCCAGCCGAGTACTTGGACCATTTTTTGAATCCCTTGTCCATAAGACATACAAGCTATATAAAGGACACGTATGACTTTGTGGAGAAGGTCAAACAAATAGAGGTGCCCATTGACTCTTTTCTAACCTCCATTGATACTGATAGCCTAACTCCCAAACTTGAATAGAAATGCTCCACATTTCTATTTGCATGCTAAAATATATAATGTTACTACTGTTGATGTTTGACAAAACTATACCGATCCATCATACTTGTAACAAAGATTTTTCTTGCTCTAAAAAATTAGACAAAAAAAATAAATAGATACTAAATAGACTGCAAAGAGATTACTCTAACTATAGTTTCAGTGGACATAACTAAATATGACGTAAGTATAGAAAATACAAAGTCAGGCAAACCCCATCTTGTGTAAGGTGTGTGTCACCTTACAGTGTAGCTCCTTAAGGCCATGGGACAAACATTTAGCTATAAACTACTTAAACTTCACTTTGTTACACTTAATCAGCAACAGTTTTTTTACTAACACATTGACATCCGACATTACACTTCGTTAGCTAACTTGAAGTTTCTTACCTCAGTCCCCAACAGGCAATCCTGCGCTGAACAGTTACTAAAGACACCCGAATGTTTTGATATATCCATGTGCGGGATTCCAGGGAGAGTTGCCTCTGTAGTGGTTTTCTTCTACGTCAAAATGCGTCAGAGTATAACCATTTTCCCGTATCAAACTTAGCCCAAACACTGTCCTCAAAATGGTGGCTCAAAACTTTAGCATTTGCCCTTAGCTGGAGTAGTGTGGTCAGAGCATAGTTAAAGTCAACAGAAATGGTCCCTTTTACATAGTGAGCCAATAAAATTAGAGCCTCTATTGTGCCTCTCCATCGATCGTTTAAACTGTTCAGTCATAGCTGATCACACACTACCTGTCTTTTTCTCCACTGTGGCGCGTAAAGTGTGCGCGTAACAGTGATTAATCGGGCAGCTCTCTGACCAATGAGAGAGCTCCTTAACTTGAATAGCCGCAAGATTTTTAAAATTAGTTTGTTAATCCAGCAGCTAATCCAGAAATTAATCCCTGAGTGAAGAGGAAAGGGAAATGGATTTTGAAATGCAGTTGATTAAAGTGCAATTAGAAAAAGGATTTTTAAATGCAGTTTAAACGTAGCCTAAGTCACGTCATGTGACAGTGCAACACTGACACATAAGAGGGGGGGATCTAAAATCACACAAAAACCATAAAATCAGAGTTGAAAAAGTTTTATTTTTACTGTAACAACCACAAACATCTTTAATGAATCATATTTCATAACTTTAAATGCAAATATAAATTGTCAATTTAAAATCCTGTGCACAAGTTTTGCAAACAAAGTTATTTGCATCCATTTACCTTTTACCTTGATTTTTTAAATAACAATTTCAAACTATTTACAAAACAATCAGCTTTTCTTCAATAAGATGCCGCACAAATTATTTGTGCCACTCCAAAAAAATAATTTCTTAGCTCCAGGTGTTTTACACTGATTGTGATTGCCGTCCGCGGGAGCGCGCAGCTGCTTAAAGCTGTAGCGTCCAGATTACTTACAGCTACTTCTGTGCAACTGATATAAGATGCGGTAAGCTGAACACAGCTTCAACCGTCTGTTTGTTGAAAAATAGTAACGGACCACGTTTCCTTGTTAGTAACTGTAACGGCGTTGTAACGATAGCAATAGTAATTAGTTAGATTACTCGATACTGAAAAAAGTAAAGCCGTTATTCCCATCCCTGTTCGTCTGTGCCGAAAGCACAGCATTGTAAACGAGCAGAACTCAAAGTAAAGAATTGATCTCACCAGGCTAGTATCTATCCGATGCCGACTTGGTATTGATATTATCGATCTTTGGATCGATCCGCCCACCGCTATACGAAAGTCGTACTAAAGCATTTTTTGACAGATTTCTGTGCGCCATTTCTTTTTTGAATATTTTGCATTTTAAAATTACAGACAGATTGAAATACTTGGGTGTTTGCCTAAGGATCACAAATTGATGTTGAAGTTGAATTATCTTGAACAAGTTGAAAAAGGACATTGAGAAATGGAGGGCTCTCCCTATTTCCATGGTAGGTCGCATTAATGTAATCAAAATGGTTTCCCTTCCTGAATGTCTATTTATTTTTAAACTTACTTATTTTTTTGAATAGGCAATTTTTAAAGTGATCCACTCAGTAGTATTACCATTTGTTTGGGGCTTTAAAACTCACAGGATATCAAAAGTTCATCTAGGTAAGTCTAAACCATTGACTGTAGAAAACATGGACGACGCAACTCCGCCTCCTACCATTGTGCAAAAATGAAGCCAAAATATCCCGCTTGTGGAGGCTGCCATCTTGCAAATTTGGAGCCAGAGTCTGCGCAGTAGTGACTTGAGGTGGAGCTGTGGCATGGAACTCCCGCCCACAGTCATACGTCGTTACACCACCCTCTTAACTTTTACGTAGCATGTCCCCCCCCCCCCCAGTAATTTTTTAAAATCAGTAACAACATACCTGTTAAAACATGGTGAATAGCTACATTATGAGTATATTTTATGGTTAGGACCATCGTGTCTCAACATGCTAGCAATTGGCAATTAATACACCGCTGCTTTTTCAAATGTATATTGAATTATTTTATTCTGCTGTTAAACCAGGATTCAAAAATGGAGACTACAACGTCAGCGTCTTCTGCCAATATTATGGGTTTTTATTTCAACTTCTTAAAGATCTAAGTGTGTTTAAATTAAAAAAATCTATTATAAAGTGACACTACAGCTTTGTTAATTCAAAAACAGTGAATATTACTTTTACCAAAGAGAAATGTAAAAAAAAAATCAGCAACTCATTTTATACAGAATTGATCTTCATCATTGGGGACAGCTACATCCGCCGAGGGGAAGCATGAGCGAGGGAGACCATCGGGACCAACCTAGGTCTGGATGCGCAGGTCCAGTGGTTTGGCAGGGGTGGGATGGTTTGGAAAAACCTGATCCCTTTTCTCTTCCAATGCCTTCGAGGAAGATTGATACCTGATGTCCTGTTGATCCACTGTGGTGGAAATGACCTTGGCAATGTCAAAAACGTCAGGCTTGTGGCAGCAATCAAGCAGGACTTGCGTGATCTCCACCAGCAGTTCCCGCAGATGAAAATCATTTTCTCTGCCATCACCCAGCGATGCCAGTGGAGGCGTGTTAATCCAAAGAAGGTGGACAAGGCTCGACGCTTTGTAAACAGTGTGATGACTACTTTTATTCTGTCGGTTTGTGGTTGTATTGTACATCATCCACAGATAAAGCATAGAAATCCTGACCGGTTTTTGCATGATGGAGTTCATTTCACCCCTTTGGGAAATGATTTATTTTTAAATAATATTGCCTTGTGTCTGAAAGACCAAATCCAGTAGGGTGATGCTGGCTTTGGACTTTCCACTAACATTTTGGCAGCAAAATCTGAATCAGGAATTTTATTCTTTATGCTGTTTTTTTTCTGCTTTAAACTCATTTGTTAATTTTTCTTTAAATGCCAGAGGACCATCACACTTTTCAGTGATTTCACAATTATTCCCCCTGTTCTTTCTTTTGCTGTCATTCTCTTCTAAATTTGTTACTGCTGACTGTTCTTGTAATAAATATTTTTAAATCATCTCTGACATGCATGATTTGCATTTTACATTCAGCAAATTTTCAGACTGTTTAGAAACACCATTGCTTTTCATGACACTGTTTTATTGAATCCTGTTAAAGACAACATGCAAGAAAATTCCATCTAAACCTTTCATAAAATAAAAGAGAAGCTGCAGTCTACGATTAACAACTTTAGAAATTAAATACATAGCACTTGTGCTAGGACAGTGAAATAACGGTAAAAGCTGCAAAAGCAGGATAACAATTTTAAGAGAAGCCAGTTATTTGTATATTAAGACTGTTATTGTCATTTTAATCAGCCTGTCTCAGTTGTTTTAACTCTAAGTACCATAGAGTAATGTGGTAACATCTGGACTGACGAGTTTAATGTCAGCATTGTAATCGCTAGTTTAAAGGCTGTAGGTTGCAGCCATTGCTCTAACACTGTATAAATGTAACAGGTCTCAGTGCTGGTTCTAACAGTCTGAGCTGCTTCCAGCTTTATTTGTGAAGCACAGCAGCTTACAAAACACGTAGCTAGCTCGTACAGCTGCGACGTAAAACTTTCATAAGCTAAGATGTCCTTAAAATAACGGGGCTACGTGCGGTGATGCTAGCGTTAGAACAGGAAAGGGAAATGGATTTTGAACTGCAGTTTATTAAAGTGCAAATGAAAAAAGGATTTTGAGATGCAGTTTATTAAATTGCAATTGGAAAAAGGATTTTGAGATGCAGTTTATTAACCCTTTAAGACCTACCATAGAACTTCTACCATAGAAGTCCGCCAGACCTTATGTTTACATTTTTACATACTGTAGGCCCATTTTTTTGAGTATTTTAACTTACTATACATCAATAGAACCCTTATATCCCAGATTTTAATAATATGTGTTTAACAAATCCACAGTAACTATAGAAATTGCTAAAAAAAAAGTGCAATTAACCACAAAAAAATGGAAAATCGTTTATAGTTTTTCACATATTTTTGTTGATACAAAAATATCAAAGCTATATGGCTCAAAATTGTAAATGAAAAAAAGTTGCACAAAGTCCTTTCAAACTACACAAAATTTATTTAAGAGTTTTTTCATCAATTCATTTTTGAGATACAATCATTTTTATAAACAGTAGTAAAAAATGAAAATCAATAAAATGCATATGGGGCACAACATGACAATAAAAATACAACATCAAACAGCAGTAGTGGAGGTGTGATAGGCCCTATGACAGTTCCTGTCCACAATGACCCACAGAGCCACTTTGCATGCCTCACACTTGAAGGGTGTGCACTTCCCACACAGCCTGCACTTCCGGCGCCCCTTTGTGGCTTTGTTTTGACCAGATGCCCCTTCAACAATGGCAACTGGGATGTGTTGGTAGCTCTTCGTTCCTGATTGTGGGGACACCCCACAGAGTTCAGCGATCAACTGCTCCTGGAAATCCTGGTGCGTCATTGGCTGCTGCTCCAGTCTGCCACAGAGCTCCTTGCTGACCAAATAGCTGTTTGTGACAGCAATGTCTATAAAGTGGTGCAGCACTGTCACATACCACTTCCTGCTCTTTCTCCATGAAGAATAGGAGCCAATCTGCTGGTCTGACAGATCAACTCCTCCCATAAAGCAGTTGTGTAGTGAAGTAGTCCTTTACAGCTGATGGTACTGGCACATCAATTGCTCTGTGTTGTCCTTCAGCCTTGCACATCCTTTTCACAGTGTCCCCTGAGAGGGCACTGTGCAGAGTTGAGCACACACTCACCTCCCTTGTGTCAATCCACTTGATAAAAATGAGAGGGCCCTCTCTGATCCAACTGATTGTCCCTCGTGGAGATTTTTTTGTCAGGGCGTTAAGTTTGCTTTTTGGGACTCCAACTCTAGTGTCCCGAAATGTCCCACATGCTCCAAACCCCAGATCATGAAGGTGGTGAAAAAGTGCTGGGCTTGTATAAAAGTTATCACAATAAATGTGATATCCTGTTCCCAGGTAGTTTTTTGTTTATAAGTGCCATCACAGCATCAAATGACAGCCCCTTCCCAGTTACCAGAGTTGACCTCCCTGTATAAATGTTAAAATCCACTGTGTAGCCTGTGTTGTCAGATAGCACAAAAAGTTTTGTCCCCCACTTTGTTGGCTTGCTTTTTATATATTGCTTCAGGGCAACTCTGGCTTTAGTGGAAACCATGCGCTCATCCACAGAGAGGTTTTGCTGAGGGTGGTATGCAGCTTTGCAGGCTACACGTAAACTGTCATACAGGGGACGTAGTCTGTGCAGGCAGTCATAATCTGTAGTTCCTTTTTTTCTGTCATTGTTAGTGTCTTCTGCAGGGTCACTCATATGAATATTCCAAGTGATGGTGAGGAACCGGTCTCTGATCATGACCTCAGAGGGATATTGCACATGGAAAATTGAATTCACACGCCAAAAATCTCTCATTTTAGGCAGCTTTAGAACCCCCATGTAGAGTGTTATGCCGATGTAATGGTACAGTTCAGCCTCTGTGAGATCAGTCCATGTGAATTTTTTGCCTGCAGCAATATTTTTAGCTGCATTTTTGTTTGTGTTGACACACAGTGTTTTTATAGCAGCACGGTCAAAGTATATCTTGAATAGTTGGCGATGAACGGTCCACACATTCTGAAAACGGCAGCTGCACACCTGGCTTTCTTTTTGGACAGAAATTCGGTAGAGGATGAGGCAAGCTGTCAGGGTCCTTTTCACTCATCCAGGCAGCTGCATCACCGGAGAGTGACCTGGAGCGCATGCCTCTTTTTGCCGGAGGACAAGTCATCCGACTCCTTCCCCTCCCTCTGCTTCCCTCCGGAGTAGGGGCTGCTTCAGTTGAGCAGGAGACTTCAGTTCCCTCCTCTTCAACATTATCAACACTATACACAAAAGAAATTATACCGTCTGTTCAATTTGTATTGCACGAGAGTAATATAATGGTGCGTAATTTGGGCATAATTGTGTTGCGGTGCGAAATTTCTCTTTTGCACCGCAAACGTAATTTTTCCTACGTTTCTCTATCATAAAAAAAACATTATTTTATTTCAAACAATATACATACTTGTCTTGGCAAGGGTCAATCCCTTCAACGAAGTCGGCCTCATCCTCACTGTCGGCAGAAGCAGGAGCCGACAAATGGCCAGAAGCACCGTATTCACAAGGGGCGGTAATCAGATCCAAAGCTTCGCGCAATGTGAAGTATTTGGTGTGTCTGGATTGTCGCACCATAATAATGTGAGTGGAGGTGTTTGAGTGTGTAAAAAGTGTGTGTTGTGTGTTTTGTACAAGTGTATGTTTCTAGAAAAGACGACAGTATGCGCGAGGGAAATGACGTCACTTCCTGTTGTTGTTGGACAGGCCCACGTGATAGGTCACGGTGACAACGTGACCTATCACGTTAATCAAACGTAGGAAGTGATGTGAACAGCTGATCAGATCGATAAAGAGTCTCGGGCTCGGGATTATGTTTTTTTTTATTTGGACGCTTTTTACATGATTTCTGCAAACATATTAGAGGAAGGAAACATCTCTCTGGGAAAAGCTGCATGTGTGATATGCAAGTACAACTTCTCCAGTTTCATATGCAAAAAAAATTATTGCGCTAGCTTACGTGGTTGCAGTGCTACCGGGATTTAAAAATAGTTACGCAAATCAGAGCAGGGCCGCTCCGCTCGGCTCTAAAGGGTAGTGCAATTGGAAAAAGGATTTTGAAATGCAGTTTATTAAATCGGAATTCAAAAATGAATTTACAAATGCAGAATTTATTCTACAATTCATTATTTAAGCACATAAATTTTTATTTCGATGCGCGTGGCTCTTGTGGCCCTCCATAGACATCCAGCTAACCACAGCTAAAATGATATTTAGAGAAAACTTACCGTTTCCTCGGGTTACGAGCTGAGTTGTTTAACGCTGAAAAGTTGGTTTGTTTTGGCTCTGACTGAAGACACCGACACTGCAGACATAGCTGTTCTTTTGTACTGCTTTTAAGCGAAACATTCTTAGTATGTGACGCCAAAGGTGTTCATCCTCTTCAGCTCTAGCGTAGACTCTGTCATCATATTTCTTCTTTCCTTGTGTCCGCTACTTTGAAACGCTTGGGCCACTGTGCCCGCCACGGTTTCAAACTGGTCATGTGAC
Organism: Oreochromis mossambicus; assembly: GCA_922035795.1. Classification (NCBI taxonomy): domain Eukaryota; kingdom Metazoa; phylum Chordata; class Actinopteri; order Cichliformes; family Cichlidae; genus Oreochromis; species Oreochromis mossambicus. The sequence goes on along the minus strand of CAKLIZ010000912.1, from coordinate 3,655 downwards.
TGTATGGCCACGTCTCATTGGTAAAAAAGTTACCAGAAACTCCACTGACGGCATGTTATCTAATGTGTTAAACTAATTTTTTTTTTAAAGTAACGAGTCGAACTTTGCAAATGTAGCGGAGTAAAAGTACCGTTTCTTCTTCATAAATGTACTCAAGTAAAAGTAAAAAGTATCGTGCAAAGAAGGTACTTAAAAAGTAAATTTTTTTCAAAAACTTACCCAAGTAAATGTAACGGAGTAAATGTAGCTACCCACCTCTGGTTAAGCGTTTTTCATTTTGCATAATTTTAAAAAGTTTAAATTGATTCAGTATTTAACAGCAGAAATGAGGTTTTCTTTTCGGAAGAATGTAAAAGGGAAAAAACAGCGGCCGACAGCGCTGTAAACAACGGTAGACTTGTGTGTAACAAGCAAGCGAATAATGCAGAAAACAGATTCGAGAGAGAGTGAGAGCTGTGCATCGTGGTGGAAGCAAAACAGCAAAAGTCAGAGTGACGATGTTTATGTGAAGCGTAGTTTGGATCTTCTTTTGCTGCTGGTTCGGTCAATATTGTTTGGAGAGAGATAAAACTAACAGCTTTAGAATCAGCGCAAAAAGGGCATGAACACAAAGCGTGGAGCCTGCGACAGATCAGAATCAGCAAGCTGTCGGTTTTCAGCCCCGACCGTGAGAAAGGCGACGTCTCACTGATTCTGATCCGCGGGTCGCGCTGTGTGTTTGCGTCTTTGTGCAGAATCCGTGTTCCTGCTCTCATTTACTGTCTTAGCTGTTTGGTGGTTGTTGAAATTTTGTGAGATTTCACCAGAGATTCTGGCGTTTTGGGCAAAATAAATTTATATTAAAAAATCGATTCAGGATTTTAATGAATCGATTTTACGTTATCCAAGCCAGAATCGATTTTGATCGATAAATCGATTATAAAAACCCATTCCTAATTTCCACCCTCATGTTTAGACGCCTCTTTTGAGGCTTGAGTGCGACCAGTTTGGTCGGTAATGCGACCAAATTTTTCAGTAGTGCAACTAAAAAAAACATTGGTGCGACCAACTGTTCAGGTAACAAAAAAAAAAAAATAAATTCTGCAACCTTCCGTGTGTTCAACAACTGACACACATTATGCCCTTTTGTGGGCTAAATCAATCAGAGATAGTCAGGGGTGAGATCCCTGTGATTGGTCGTGGTCCATTTGAAAGTGCAAGTGGAAGAGGGAGGTGAGTAGCTTGAATAAAGCGATATCGATTCATTAAATCCTGAATTGACTTTTAAATATAACTGTGTTTTGTCAGAAACGCCAGATTCTCAGGTTAAAGCTCACAAAACTATTTGAACAACCACCAAACTAGTGATGGGATTTCCGGCCCTTTTTAGTGAACCAGCTCTTTCGGCTTGGCTTGGCTCTTTCAGCTCCGAACCGGCTCTTCAGATTGTTTTGTTGCTTTAATTAATTTATTATTACAATAATATAAAATTATGCACAAAAGGAATCACTAATGTAAAAAAAAAGTGGTTTTATTTATATATGTTTATATATAAATATATACAGTGGCCCCTAGAGACAAAACACGTACAAACTCCAAAAAGCACATACAAATTCTAAAACACATTTCTAGCGTTAACTGAACTTCCAAAACAGAGCTACCTAGATCACTTAAATTACACAATTTGAAAGCATATGTGTATTTATACACAAACACTCATATATAGTCAAGTAATTAAAAAAAGAAAGTTCATTTACCTCTTACTACCACACACCAGTCGTTGGTACTTGCTGGCTTGTGTAGCCTCTAGGTAACAAAAGCTCAACACTGCGCCTACCATTCTGGAGCACTTCTGTTGTCTTTTGTACATGTTTTGGAGTTTTTATGTGGTTCTGAGGCTACGTCCACACGTACACGGGTATTTTTGAAAACAGAGATTTTCCATTTTCGCTTTAAAAATTAATCCCATCCACATGTAAATGCAGAAATGAAGGAAAATGCTGCTAGGAGCATGCCAAAGCAACAGGTGCCGATATATTCCTAAACGTGTAGAAATGTTGGCCAATCAGAAGTCTAGAAGCCTCGGTGGGAAATAGTAAACAAAGATGGGGCAAAGAAGCAGAACCGAGTCGTATGTGTGGAGGGACAGTAACTGTGTGTGTATATGTAAGCATTTAAACACTGCAGAGTACAATTAATAGTAACAGTGTTGTAGAAATGCATTTCACTGAAAAAAAAAATGTGGCGCACTGTGTGACGTCAAAAAAGGCGCACATCTTTGACGCTGCGTTTTCTCCATTTTCCTCATCTACGCGTAAATGCAAAAAACTGAGTTTCCGAAAATATCCACCCTGACAGGCGTTTTTAGAAATCAACGTTTTCAGTGACCAAAAACGTTGTTTACGTGTGGACGAAAGGTACGTGTGGACGTAGCCTGAGTTTCTATGTGTTTTGGAGTTTTTACGTGCTTCTGAGTTTTTACGTGTTTCTGAGTTTTTACGTGTTTTGGAGTATGTATGTGCTTCAGGGTTTGTACGCGTTTTGAAGTTTGTATGCTGCTTTGTCTCTAGGGGCCACCGTAAATATACTTTTATTTATTCACTCCACATAAAATGTAATAAACAAATCATAAAATATAAAAACCAACTAGTCACAGATCAACTTTTAACTATTTAAATTTTCAGCTTTTTCCTTTTAAACAAATTTAAAATGAAACAACACAACACACACTGCAAACCACAACACAATTAAATATAAATTAAAATATGAAAAAGAAGATGCATATTCTCTGTCATATGGGCAGTGTATCCAGAAAACACACTATATGCTGCAATAAATGCCCTGCCCAAGTGTCCCCTCTCCCCACTGCCTTTCAGCAGCATGCTACAGCAAACAGGTCGTCAGAGGAGCCAAGATGATGATTAAGTTTAACATTTTCTACAATATTGACAAAGCACTTTAAGCACAAAATTGTTAGTTAATAATTTAGAAATTAATATGGTCTGTATGGACTGCAATTCCCCCCCCCAAAAAAGTGCACATGTAAAACTGCGGTGTTAAGCGATGCGGTTGAAAAATTTGTGTGCGCCTAACTTTTGTGCCTAAATTTTTAAAGTTAGGCGTACCGGTGCGCCCATGGCAAAAAGTTAATCTAGAGCCCTGGAAAGGTATTATTATCCACAAAGACTTATATATTGACAGGCAGTTTGCATCATTTACTCAGTTGCAAAACAAGTTCTCTCTCCCTGCGTCACATTTTTTCAATATTTACAGATAAGAAACTATGTTCGTCAGAGTGTCCTCAATTTTTCATCTCTTCAGGAAGAGGGGTCAATTTTTACACACCTTTTGAGTTCCCCAGATTCTAAAAAGTTGGTTATATCTACAATTGCACATTAGAGTCGGACCCAATAACTCCATTGTTTGGATCTTCCTCTTCCCTTTTAAGAAAATTATCTTGACTCTCTGGAAGTCGGATATTGTACCTCACTTGAAAATGTGGCTAAGAGAACTGACTGCTCTATTGCACATGGAGAGGATTAGGTAAATATTAGCCGACAATCGTAGTAATTTCTTTGATGTGTGGCAGCCACTTTTAGGTCATGTATTAGAACAAAGTTCTCTTTGATCGATCACAAATAAATAAGCCTACCATTTATTTCTTTTTATTGCCATT